>NMUG010009582.1:0-11229 GCA_002855965.1 Monotropa hypopitys | reverse complement strand
TGAGGCGCCTGAGAGTTTGCAACTCCCCCTGAGAAAGGGGTCCAGTATGGGATGCATCTGCCATTGAAGATTCCATACCAACCACGGATCACCCAATCGTCAATAACTAGCCAAAGCGGAACAACCCGAATGATACAATCCAGAATCCAAGAACCCAATAAACCAAGCAAAATATCACAAAAATGGGCAGAAATACCTTCGGACAGCCACGAACCGCTCCAAAATCGCCAAAACCGGACTGTTTTGGCCTAAAACCCGCTGAACCAGAGCCAAAAACGAGAAACCCAGTTGTAACACACCAAAAACAGCCCCACAAGTTGTGAACCGGACAGCAAACACAAAAAAACGGACTGATTTGGTCCAAAACCGGCTGAACCGGGACCAAAATCAAGAAATCCGGGCAACCAATGCACCGAAACAGCTCCAACGGCAAAGACCTGGGCAGGAAACCACCGAACAAGGCCCGACAACACTGGACCGAAGCAGAACAGGGTCTGGAAGGGCTAAACCGGGGCTAAAATGCCTTGAACCAGACCAAACAAGGCCTAAACTGAAAGAAAAACGGACAGAACCGGGGCAGTGAACAGAGTCGGGCTGAGAACTCGCCGAACGAGCCGGGGACCCACTGGAACAGGGTCGGAATGTTCCGACATGACTGGAACCGGATTGAAAAGGACCAGAACCGGGCTAAAATGGATCGAACTGGGTCAAGACCCGTAAACTGCTTCGTCTCCTCCGCTGGCGCGTCAGATCCACGCGCCGAGAGTGGGCTCACGCGCCTCCTTCCGCCGGCGCGTGCGTTCAACGTCGGGCTCCTCCTACGACGGGGCTGGCACGGCTGTGTTCGTCTCCTCCCGACGAAGGTTGTGGTGTGATCCAAATAAATTTCCGATGATGTTGAAACCAGCGAACACGACAGTAGCTTGCCTGCCTCTACGGAAAAGCTCAAGACCCCTAGAAAGATGCATAGAGCAAAAGCGAGCAGGAGAAAGAAATCTCTGGCGACTAACGCCGGAGAGGGCGAGGGCACACGAGTCCGGCGACAACGCGGAAGAAGGCTGGCTGATCGGAGAAAAGGCAGCGGCGGCTAGGGTTTATTGTCCTTGCTTTGATACCATGTAAAATGTGAGGGAGAAAAATAACTCTCACTTATATTGAATGACTATGATGTGTACAGATATATAGGAAAAGAATAAATACACAAAGGACCCTTAACTTCTAACTAGATACACATAACTCATACAACTTAACATTCTTTTTCCCAAAAGAGGGAATGGAACCGGTGATTTGGATGAATCATGTCTTGCTTGCTCTAAGTTCAAGTCTTCAGAAGCCATAAATCAGTTCCTGCCTGCTAACCAGATCTGACTGATTGAAAAGAAGAGAGAGGCAATAAATTTTTAGATGAAGAAAGTGGCTGATCGGAGGCATGAAGTTATCAGCGCTAATTAGCTGAATGAGATCTTTTCTCCAAATGGAAGTTTGTCAGTAGTACTGTGGATGAGCTCTAGGTCTTTGAATGTTGTTCAGAAGTGGAAAAGAAGAGGAAATGAATAACCGAAGTAGACAATTTTTTCTCCAATTGTGCAATCCCCGCACTTCGTCGAATTTTCTTTTTTGGATTAGTTCTTTTTGTCTCTATTCAAAATTTTATATTATTAATTTTGAATTTCATTTTTATAGACGAGATAAATTTCAGAAGCAAAAAATGTGATTAAATTCTTTTAAAAATCACTAAAAGTCCTAATTTCCAAAAATTTGTTGTATTTGAATTATATCATCTTGTTTGGGGCCGAACTCTCAAGAGGCCGGAGCCGCGATCTCCTCCAGGAGGATCACAGCACATGCCAGCCAACAGACGGCCGAGTAGAGCTTAGCCGGCAACAGGGCCTCCCTGGGGCTCTCTCCGGCCTGGAGACTCAAAGCCCAGAGGAGGTGCCTAGCTGAAGCAACATGAATTCAAGGTCGTTCGACCTTACATAGGAAGGGCAGACGAGGAAGGCTCCATTGGGGTCACTTTTGTGCAGAAGTCTCTTAGCCCAGGACGCCCCGACCAATAACCAACAATGCCGAAGGAGCTCGATTCGGCCAGACAGGACAAATGCCTTGTTCATAGCGAAAATTTCCTCGGAGACAGCATCCCGGGTTTTGCGCACATGACAGACACACGTCTGACACAGAACCAACTTTTTCGTGATTTCCGCAGAATGTCAGGCACGCTTCGTCAGCTTTTCTGCCGCCCAATGCTGTCAGGTGATGCCGCCTGACATTGTCGGAGCCGACTGGTCGGCCACACGCTCAGACGTACATGTGGGGCATGCGCACTGCCCCATGACGCAGCACAACATCACGCCCGCGCCGAAGCGCGTGTCCCTCACTCTCCGATGTTCTATAAATAGGGAGGGGCATTTAATGCAGATGTACACCTTCTCTCACTAGCCAAAGCTCTGTCTATTTGCTTTCTCATTCTAGAACTCTTGCTGACTTTACCATCGAAGGGTCCACCGACGACATCCGACAGTAGCCTAACGTTTGTCTCTTTTGCAGCCTAGCACAGACACATCTCCACCGCTCACTACCGGAATCCACCACCAGAAAGGCTTACCCCCAATAATTGGCGACTCCGCTGGGAACACCTTTCTCAAACACTCAGATTTCTGCTGTGAGCTTGAAGATGACTTCCAAGGACCGAAACTCAAGGGACAACCAGTCTGATGTTCGAAGGAACAAGAGAAAGGAGGTGGCCAGAACAGGGGACTCTGCTCTGAGGACACCTGAACGCACTCGCGCCGACGACGTGAGCATCCACACCAGCGACTGTCCAAGCCCCCCGGCCAAGCTCACCACGAGGCAGTACATCCGCAAGTTGGAGGGAGACTTGGACCGGAGGGACCAGCAGATTGACGCTCTCATGCACGAGATGACCCTCTTGCGCAAGGCCACCGAGAAGAGGAAAGAGGCACCGGCGCCCAGCCGTGCCGAAGATAACCGAGATTATAGGGAGCCTTCCCAGGGAAGGAGCAAATCCGAGCAAATCAGGCCCTCTGCTTTGCACAGACTAGGTGAAAGGGTGGAAGAAGTCCCTGCCCGGCAGAGGATCAACGAGGACCGTCGCGTTAGGCGTCGAGTCTCGCCTCCCCGGCCCAGGGAGGAACGTTCAGTCGTCAGCCGTCGGCCACAGGTCTTTGACCGCCTCGGGCCAAATGCAGTTCCAGCAGCCCGGAGACCTCGTCCAGCACGGGAACTGTCACCCCTCTGGGACCAAAGGCACAGCGGTCAAGGAGAAAGCTAGGTACCCCATTCTGAGCAGGAGGTCACTCAGAGAAGGAGAAGGAAAGTTCTGTCGGCTCGGACCTATGAGTCGTGCCGACAAGACAGAGTTCCCTGCACTCCATTCTCTATCGAAATTGAAGCTGCAAGGCCTCCGGCAGGCTTCTCAGCCCCCAAGTTCAATAAATACGATCCCAAAATGGATTCGTATACTCATATCGCGCACTTCAGGCAGATGATGTCCCTCTACTCTGGGGAGGATGTCTTGATGTGCAAGCTTTTTCCATCCAGCCTCGGTGAGATTGGGTTGCTCTGGTTTGACCGACTGCCAGCAGGGTCTATCTCCTCTTGGAGAGATCTCTCAACGGCCTTCCTGGCTCGGTTCATCACCAGTATCCAAGTCAAGAAAGAGGTTGATTACCTCCTCGGCCTTCGGCTAGCGAGGTCAGAATCTCTGCGCCAATACGCAGCCCGGTATTGGGACCTCTACAATGAGATTGAGGAGTGCGATCAAAAAATCGCAGTTACATCTTTCAAGCTCGGCCTGGACCACTCCAGCCGAGAGTTCGAGGACTTGATGTTGTTCCCTCCGGCAACCATGAATGAGCTCATGGCCAGAATCGAGCTTCATGCAAAATTGGAAGAGGCCAAAGAGGAGAGGAGAAAATCCGAATAGCGCTCCGGCTACGGCTCAGCCAATAACAACAGTTCGGCCAGGAGAAAGGAGACCAACATTGTCCAGCCGGGGGAACCAAGAACCTACAAGCCATACGATTATGTGGCTCACACCACTATCTTCAAACAGCCAACCTTCATGCTCCTTCGCAAAATCGAAAAGGAGCCCTACTTCAGGTGGCCAGAAAAGAGGTTGGGTGCTTAGAGGGGTGGCAATGACAAATTCAGATGCTCCTATCACAGGGAGAAGGGCCACCTCACCACCAATTGCCGAGCTTACAAGGATTTTCTGGAAGAGTTGGTCACTGCCGGCCATCTTGGAGAGTTTATTGATATGGAGAAAACGGCGAACATTGTGCCGAAGGAATACCCCAAGCCGGCCTTGCATATTATCAACGTGATCCATGGGACAGTGGATCATCGACGAGAAGAGTAGCTTCAGTCTGAGCTCTAACAGATCGAGGCGAAGGAGATCCTTGCCGTCCAGCCTATGCCGAAGAAGCCAAAGCCAGATTCAAGGTACTCCATCACTTTTTCTTCTAGAGATTCTGAGAGGGTCCAACACCCCCACGACGACGCGCTAGTCGTCACCCTGCAAATTGCCGACTGCCAGGTCAGTAGAGTCCTCATCGACCTCGGCAGCTCGGCAGATGTCATGTACTACTCCCCGTTCAAGAAAATGGGGTATAAAGCAGAAGACCTTCAACCGACCGACGTGCCTCTGGTAGGGTTTAACGCGACGTCAGTCTGGCCGCTCGGCAAAATCACCATACCAGTGACCATCGACACGGTCACCACCGAGTTGGAATTTGTGGTAGTCGACGTCCCTTCTCCCTATAACGCTATCCTGGGCCGAACCTGGGTCCATAGCATCAAAGGAGTCTCCTCCACATACCATCAGGTTATTAAGTTCGTTGGCACAAGAGGCATGTAGGAGCTTAGGGGAGATCAAGCTTCGGCAAAGTAGTGCTATATCGCTGCCGTCAAAGGTAAGGTTACCCCCGAGCAAGTTCACTGGTTGGAGGTTTCAGATCAGCCGGTGCTGGAGGATGTCGATTCAAGCGCCTCGACAAAATCCATTGAGGACCTTGATACCGTCCCTCTAAGCGCCGAAGATCCGGAGCGCTTCTTTCTTGTAGGCTCTCAGATGACCGAGGCAGACAAGGCGGCCACAATCAGCTGCCTGAAGCACAACGTTGAAATATTTGCCTGGACGCCTTATGAAATGCCGAGTGTAGATCCAGAGTTTATTAGTCATCATCTCAACGTCTGGCCAGAGTGCCGACCCGTCGTCCAGAAAGCCCACCGGTCGGCAGCTGCTCATGCCGATGCAGTTATTGAAGAGGTGGACCGTCTGACCGAAGCGCAGGCGATCCGAGAAGTACACTACCCCACCTGGTTAGCCAACACGGTGGTAGTCAAAAAGAAGACCGGCAAGTGGAGAATTTGTGTTGATTACACAAACCTCAATGAAGCTTGCCCCAAAGACAACTTTCCAGTACCAAGAATTGATTAGCTAGTTGACGCAACGGCCGGACATCCCAGGATGAGCTTTATGGATGCCTACCGAGACTATCATCAGATAGCTATGTTCGGCCCAGACCAAGAGAAAACAACATTCATCACGCCAAGGGGCCTGTTCTTTTACCGAGTGATGCCCTTCGGTCTGAAGAATGCCGGAGCAACTTATCAAAGGATGGTCACAAAAATGTTCAGCTCTCAGCTCGGCAACACGATGGAGGCCTACATAGATGATATGGTCGTCAAAAGCAAGGCGGAAGAGAACCATCTGGATGATCTTCAGAAGGTATTCGACATCTTGAAGAAGCACAAGCTCTGGCTCAACGCCTCAAAGTGTGCCTTCGGAGTTAGCTCGGAGAAATTTCTGGGCTACCTTGTCACTCGCCGAGGCATTGAGGCCGACCCATCCCAGGTCTCGGCCATCCAGAAGATTGAAGAGCCCAGAACCTTAAAGGAAGTATAGAAGCTCGCAGGGATGGCCGCAGCCCTCAACCGGTTCATCAATAGGTCCTCAGACAAGTGCCGACCGTTCTATGAGGTATTAAAGAAAAACAACCGAAGACATTTTCTGTGGACTGATCAGTGCAGGGAGGCCCTCAGCAATTTCAAAGGTCTCTTCAGTTCCCCTGCTTTCCAAATCAATGCAGGGGAAGAGTTGTATCTATACCTTGCCGTCACATCACACGCCGTCAGTTCAGCACTGGTTCGGCAAGAAGGGCTTGAGCAGCAACCGGTCTATTTCTCTAGCAAATCTCTCATCAGCGCCGAGACCGGGTATCTTCCTCTTGAAAAACTTGCATATGCTTTGGTTATTGCATCCAGGAAGCTGGCACCTTATTTCCAGGCACACACCATTGTGGTCCTAACCGAGTTCCCGCTTCGGGCGTTGCTCAAACGCGCTGATCTCTCCGGCCGGCTCACCAAGTGGGCCGTGGAACTGGCAAACTTTGACATCAAATTCCAGCCAAAGACAGCCATCAAAGGCCAAATCCTGACCGACTTCTTTGCAGAATTCTCTCCTCGGCCAGAGGACTTTCAGGCTGACAAAGCCCTTGCCGAACAAGCCCTTCCAGAGTCACTGCCAAATCAGGACTCATGAAGGATGTTCGTCGATGGAGCATCCAATTGCCGAGGGAATGGAGTCGGAGTTGTCCTCATTTCCCCTGAAGGCGTCACTCATGAACATTCCCTTCGGCTCAACTTCAGCGCCTCCAACAATAAGGCAGAGTATGAAGCCCTTCTGGCCGGACTAAAAGCTGCCGAAGAGCTAGAGATCCAGAGCCTCAACATTTACAGCGACTCTCAGCTCGTGGTCAACCAGGTCAACGGTGACTATGAGTGCCGAGACGAGCGGATGGGAAGATATATGCAGAGAGTCAAAGAAAGAATGGGGCTATTCAAGCAAATCCAAATTCAGCAGGTCGACAGGGAACAAAACGCACATACCGACGCTCTGGCCGGAATAGCCTCAGCAGCAGAAGTCAGAGAGCATAGGACAGTCAGCGTCCAAAGCCTAGATCAGCCGAGCATCGAAGCGCCGAAGTAGTTAGCCGTCTTCTTCATCGGCCAGGGTCCCTGCTAGATGGACCCAATCATCTCATTTCTGAAGAACGACTCACTTCCAGAAGACAAGAGGGAGGCCCACCGAATCGTTCATAAGTCGGCTCGGTTCTGGCTAGGCCCTCAGGAGAAGCTGTACAGACGGTCATTCTCAGGACCGTACCTCCTTTGTGTACATCCAACATTGGTGGAAGGAGTGCTGCAGGAGCTCCATGCCGACAGCTGTGGAGCACACACAGGGGGAAGATCAATTGCACACCGAGCTATCTCCCAAGGATACTGGTGGCCGAAGATGATGGAGGATGGGGAGCAAATAGTGAGGAAGTGTGATTCCTGCCAGCGGTTCTCCCCGATCATCAGACAACCTACCGAGGAGCTCACACCGTTAATCATCCCATGCCTTTCGCTCAATGGGGCCTGGACATCGTCGACAAGTTCCCTACGGCACCAGGAGGTTTCAAATTTCTGATTACAGCAACGGATTACTTCTCCAAGTGGGTAGAAGCCGAGCCGTTGGTCACCATTGAAGATAAGGACGTGAAAAGGTTTGCCTAGAAGAACATAGTCTCCCGCTTCGGCATCCCCTACGCCTTCATCTCGGACAATGGCACTCAGTTTGTGGGGGATCTCTTCACCAACTTCTGTGCCGAACACAGAATCAGGTTTTACAACTCCACCCCCACTACTCGCAGGGCAACGGTCAGGCCGAAGCATCAAACAAAACCATCAGCAGCGGCATCAAAAGAAGACTTCAAGCAGCAAAGGGCAAATGGGCCGAAGAACTTTCCAGCGTTCTTTGGGCCTACCGAACAACCCGTCGGCGCTCCACAGGGCAAACCCCGTTCTCTTTAGCCTTCGGTATGGAAGCAATCATTCCACTAAAGGCCGGGCTGCCAACTATCAGAACTGAAGGATTCGATGAGCCCACGAACAACGCAGCAATTGAGAAGGACCTAGACCTGACCGAAGAAAGACGAGACTCGGCTAGGATCAGACTAGCCGCCTACCAGCAAGGAGTGGCCAGGAACTTTGCATGGACGGTCCGGTCTAGGGCCTTCAAAATTGACGATCTCGTCCTAAGGAAAGTGGTGGGGAACAAGAAAAAGAGTTCAGATGGCAAGCTCGGCCCGAACTGGGAAGGGCCATACAGAGTGGTCGGCCATGCAGGGACCAGGGCTTACCGACTTGAAGAGCTGGACGGAACTCCAATACCGAGGCCGTGGAATGCTACAAACCTGAGACTGTACTATCACTAACCATGTAAATCTGGCCTAAGGCCCTCAATCAATGAAAGTTTGATTCTCAAAATGCTTGCTCAAACTTTTCATCTCTTTCTTCGGCGTTACACGGCCGAAGCAGCTCATAGTTGTCGTTCATCTACAAAGCGTGCGTACAACTCCTCGGTGGCTTTGCCGAGGAAGCTTACAGCTCTTCGGTGCTATACCACCAAAGCAGCCCATAGTTGCCATTTATCTACAAAGCGTGCATGCAGCTCCTCGATGGCTTTGCCGAGGAAGCTTACAGCTCTTCGGCGCTACACTACCGAATTAGCTCATAGTTGCCGTTTATCTACAAAGCGTGCATGTAGCTCCTCGGTGGCTTTGCCGAGGAAACTTACAGCTCTTCGGTGCTATACCACCGAAGCAGCTCATAGTTGCCGTTTATCTATAAAACGCGCATGCAGCAACTCTTCGGCGCTACACCGCCGAAGCAGCCTTTAGTTGCCGTTTATCTCTAAAACGTGCATGCAGCTTTTCGGCGCCACACTGCCGAAGAACTTTTTAAGAAGTTAGTATTTACCTGAAAAATGTACAAGGATTGCTACGGCACAGTACCGAAGCAACCTACAAACAGCAAGCAAACAGAAGTACAACACTTAGCCGAGGGCAAAGTCTTAGCTGATCAGAACCTTTTCCTCGGCTAGGGGAAGAAGGGAACACACGAACACTATGTAATTGCCGGGCAGACAAAGAAGTTTGAGGCAAAAAGTTCAAAATTTCATTAAGTGAAAGAAGAACCGGCCACAGATCGGCTCGGCCCAAACAAAAAAACAAAAAGCAAAAGTACAAAAAAGAAAGAGCGCGGGGGTGATCAAATAGTTGGCTGGGCAGGATCAGCAGTCTCAGTCCCAGGCACCTCGATCCCAGCAGGGGGATCTGCCACCTCAGTCCCGTAGGCAGGAGGGGCCACTGGAGCTTCACGAAGCCAAGCTCCCCCCTTGACCGTCCTCATAAGGGGAATCTCCCCTATGCCGACAGCACTATCCTCGGCACCATCTTTGATCTTCGCACAGATCCAGTCCTTCTGGAAAAGCTTCTCCTTCAGCTTCCCCACCTGATCACGGCATTGGGCCGCCGCTTCTTCAAACCCCTTGGCATACTCTGCCTCCGTCTCGGTAGTTGCCTTCTTGCGCATATCCTCCATCTCCGCCTTCAACCGGAGGTTCTCGGCCTCAAGGTCCGCGAGCCAAACATTTTTTGCGGTCAGCTCCGCCACGTTGATCCCGATCGTCGCCAGAAGGCCCTTGTTCTTCTCCTCCAGCTCGGCCACGGACCCCTGGACCTCGGCAAGCTTTTTGCGGCTTTCCTCTACTAACTTGTCTGCCAATTTTCGGCTAGCCTGTAGCTGGCCGAGGCGCTGATCCACGCAGGCGCCAGCGTGCATCATCTGCAAGAATACAAGCTATCAATACAGATACCGAAGGAAAAAGAATCAACAAGCTGAGAACAGTCGTACTTACCATCGCGCCATAATACATCATCCGCTGGAAGTAGGTCTGGGGGCCGGAGGGAAGACGCTCCACCTCCTTCGGCAGCGTGAAGACCAAAACTGGGTGACCGGCCGAACCGGTCCAAACGGTCACCTCGCTCCCATAATCATTGCACCGCCTCGTAAATTGTGCCGGCGCTGCACGTCTGACAGCGCACCTGCGCGTTGTCCCATCAGCCGCAGCTCCAGCCAACTACAACGCGACACGTAGGGCCGCCCAACTGCCAGATCAAGCGCACGACAGCCAATGACGCGACAGCTGTCAGGCGTGACATCATGACAGATGCGCTGCCAGCCCAGAGCGCGACACGTCGTCGCTTTCAAAATGATGGTTCATTAAATGCTGTCAGAGGTCCAAGTTTTAAGACAAATCAGTGGTCCGATGCTCCTTCTCTTCGGCACCTACACAACCAATCGGCACCAAGTCAACCCCGCTTCGGCCAAAATGCCTAGCCAAAGGGGTTGATGGGCTATTGTTGGGGGCCGAACTCTCAATAGGCCGGAGCCGCGACCACCTCCAGGAGGACCACAGCACAGGCCAGCCAACAGACAGCCGAGCAGAGCTTAGCCAGCGACAGGGCCTCCCTGGGGCTCTCTCCGACCCGGAGACTCAAAGTCCAGAGGAGGTGCCTAGCCGAAGCAACATGAATTCAAGGTCGTGCGACCTTACAGAGGAAGGGCCGACGAGGAAGGCTCCCTTGGGGTCACTTCTGTGCAGAAGTCTCTTAGCTCAAGACGGCCCGACCAATATCCAGCAACGCCGAAGGAGCTCGCTTCGGCCAGACAGGACAAATGTCTCGTTCACAGCGAAGATTTCCTCGGAGACAGCATCCCGGGTTTTGCGCACATGGCAGACACACGCATGACACAGAATCAGCTTTCCGTGATTTCCGCAGAATGTCAGGCACACTTCGTCAGCTTTTCTGCCGCCCAATGCTACCAGGCAGCGCCGCCTGACATTGTTGGGGCCGACCGGTCAGCCACATGCTCAGACGCACAGGTGGGACAGGCGCACTGCCCCATGTCGCAGCACAGCGTCACGCCCGCGCCAAAGCGCGTATCCCTCACTCTCCAATATTCTATAAATAGAGAGGAGCATTCAATACAGAGGTACACCTTCTCTCACTAGTCAAAACTCTGTCCATTTGCTTTCTCATTCTAGAACTCTTGCTGACTTTACCATCGGAGGGTCCACCGACGACATCCGACAGTAGCCTAACGTTTGTCTCTTTTGCAGCCTAGCACAGACACATCTCCACCGCTCACTACCGGAATCTACCACCAGAAAGGCTTACCCCCCAACACATCTTAGTGAACGTTTTTATGTTTTTATCATATTTTTACTATTTTAATTACTCTCATTAAGATGAATAATAATTTATAAAAATAAAACCCGAAACTAACAAATCAAAATAAATGAATAGAATTACAAAA
>NMUG010009581.1:0-11227 GCA_002855965.1 Monotropa hypopitys | reverse complement strand
TTGGGCTACACACAAATCGTAACCTAAGGGTTTAGGTTTTCGGGAAATTTTCTCTGAATGTGATATCAAAATAAAAGAATGTGTGGATCCTGAGTCAAACAAGGCATAAGTAGGAAAATTCTACCTGCCACAACTCCTTCTTCATTGCGAGGATCTCCTGGGACGAGTGCAAAGGCTCTCCCTTGACATTGGTTGTTGTTGCGGTTTCCGTGGTTGTTAGCGTTGTTCCTTGGAGCTCCAATGGGTACAGTGTTTGCTCCAGTTAGCTTTGGACAGTCCCTCTTGAAATGTCCTCTTTGACCGCATCCGAAGCAATAATTTGCTCGACAATCTCCAAAATGTGGCTTTCCGCAGGATAGACAAAGCGGTATTGGCTTCCTTTCTTCGTTTCTTCTCTCCTGGTTCCTTCTAAAATTTGGCTTCTTGGGAGGGTTGGTTCTTCCTTGATTTTGATTCTAATTCTGCCTCTTTCTTTCCTGGTAGCGTCGGCTCTCATCTACGTCTTGTTCAACAAGTATTGCTCTGTCCAGTACGTCAGCGTATGATGGTAGAAGAAGGGGACGAACGACTCTACGAATTTCGGGTCTCAACCCATCTTCAAATCTCCGGGCTTTTATCTCAATGGTGGTAGTTAGATATGGGGCGTATTCGGCGCGGTTGGTAAACTCCGCTTCGTACTCGGCTACGGTGGTGGCTCCTCTCTACTTCAGATTCTCAAACTCCATTCGCTTGGTATTCAACATGGCACGAGGCGCAAACTTCTCCTTAAAAATCTCCAAGAATCTTCCCCAATTCGTAATAGGTTCTGATGCGCTCTTTAGACTCCACCAACGGTTGGCTTCTCCCACTTGGAGGTACAATCCGATGTCGACCTTCTGTTTCTCCGAACATTCAAGGAGTCGAAAATTCTTCTCCATCTCCGAGATCCATTCATTAGCTTGGATGGGGTCCATACCTCCTTTGAACGTCGGTGGCTTCAGTTTTAAGAATTCCTTGACTACGATCATGTTTGCGATTGGCTGGGCAGGGTGGATGACTTCTTCTTCTAAGTGAGCTGGTGGCGGTTCGACTACTGGTTCTTGATTTTGCATTTGATTTATGACTTCCTGTTGAGCTTGGACCGTCCTAGCCATCATCCTCATCATTTGGCGCAGCTCACCGATCTCGTCACGATCATTTCCATTAGCTCCTGTATTTACCATTCTGTGCGTGAAAGAGTTTATAATTAAAACTAAGGGAAAAGACTGATTAATTCATGACGATCGAAATATGACATAAGCAGATAAGGTAGATATTTTAAGTGTGTCCGAGGCACACTACAAAATACGGCGGAGATTCTTAAAATAACGTGGTACTATTCATTATCGCTGGGCCACTCATAAGGCGGGTAAACCCATTCCTCTCGATTTATGTCGACATCTTCCTCGGCTTCTTCTTCATTTTCGTTGGGGCCTTACTCGGGGTCGTCTTCGAGATTATTTTCGAAATCGAGGCCCCAACCTTCATTGTGCCATTCCATTGGTTCTTCTTCCACCGCTTCCTCTTCTTCGGGCGGGGCTTCATCGTTATTACCATTTATGAGGCGGTTCCTTGCTCCATTTATAAGATGTTCAAACTCCCAATTCCAGATTGATCTTATAGCCACTACGCAGGCTCGTTCCAATAGTCACAGGTGGTAGTTAATCACGGCTCGTACTTCTCCCTCCGGGCTATCCTCGAATCTTATTGTTACTTGGGCTATGAGGTCCGAAGTGATTGTGGTTGAATCAGCATGTGCCCTCTCTTGGACATCCTCGCTCACCACAAAGAGCTCTTCGTTTTCTTCTGGTACAGCTGGAGGTGGTGCTATTTCATGTTCATCCTTGGAATCACTGCTGGAGAAGTCGCCGGTAGCGTAATCGCTTCCGCTGCTAGACATAACTAAGACATATATACGCAGATATAGATGAGTACATCTCCAAGTATTTAACAAATATTTCTAACATAGTGAGTGCCTTGATCTTATTTCTGGGTTTGTTCGAAATCCGAAAACTCTTGCTCTGATACCACTGTTCTCAAGACCCAACCCTAATCGGGGTCCGTGACCGGCCAACGAGCAAGCTCGCAAAGGCCTACTCATAGCGAGTTTAGGGATTTCACAACAATAATATAGCAGAAGCGCTAGAACAAAACCCAATGTGCATGATTTTCATTAATGATCTTTAGCAATACATAAAAAGAGAAGGCTTCTGAATTGCCTTTACAAAAAGGGTACATCAAGAGAGACAATAATCAAAATGTGAGTACAATAAAGGGACTATGCTCCAAGCTATTCTTCGTCGGTACCTGAAAAAGGGTTTAGAAAAACGCATCACAATATATCAAGGCTACAAGTTTCCATGGACAACAATGTGTTATCGAAATCATCTTTCTTTCCTTTTGAACATAATATGTGGGGCTTACTAGCCTAAAAACCTGTATGTGAATCTCCAAGTAAAGCCTATGACCTTCTCAATGTCCTTCAGCGCATAGTTTACTTTTATTTGCATATCTATTTCCATATTCATTTGACATTCTGACATGATTTATCATGCTGCTATTCACGGTTACCAGTAATCCCTGGGAAGCTACCCCAGATAGCATAAAAAATGCAGAGTCGTGATATCACTGTGATCAATCTGGCTATTGATCCCTTATTTCCCCTTCCTCGCCGGTTTCTGACTCCGCCCCCGGCGGCGAGCTACCGTGTCACCGTTCATGCCGTTCAATCATAAAATCTTTCATGTTTGTCAATCCATGGTAATAGAATAAGAGCACATGCTATTTTCTTTTGTGAACGAACAACATAATAGGGTGAATGCTTAATAGCATAAAAATACATTTCTCAAACGTTTAGCATGTTTAATAAAGCCATACGAGTAAACAAGATGTACAATGATTCACCTTAATTCTTGGGATGATCTTCTACTAAACCTTCAAATCAGCCAAAAGATGACCTAGAAACATTATTTCTGAGCTCTAACATAATTCATCATTTACTAATACTGTTCTGCCGAGCTGGCCGAACTGCTACAGGCCGGTTAAGCCGAGCTCCTGGTCGAAGGCCTTTTGGCCGAACAAGTCTTCTGTCCGGAGGACAGTGACCGACCGGTCTAGCTCAGGAAATTAAGCAATGGTTGGTCTGGGGTTTTATTCTGGGCCGAAGGGCCTACTGCCGAGCTAAGGGTTCTGACTTGAAACGTTTTCATTTTGATTTGTCTGGGCAGAGTGCTACCGAACTGGTAGAGTACTGAGCCGACTCCTGCCGAGCTAATAGCTGGCCGGGCAGAGAGTCTGCCGAACATCTAGAAGAGTTGTCGGCGAAAAGTAGTGCGGGGTTTTAGTGTTTCGGGTTATTAATTGGTCGAAATGCTTTGTAAGGCCATCTTAATGGTTTCTGGAGTATTTGCCGACCAAAACGAGACTTAGCCGAGCAAAGATGGCCGGATTCCAGTTTATCGTTCTGCCGAGCAGCCATCAAGGCTCCTGCCGAACAATGGCAGCTCGAGAACAACTACTTTGGACGTTCTGGTCTGGTCGAAAGCGTTGGTAAGGGGAATACAAGCTCTTTGGACTATTTGTCCGAACAACATAGTACATTGCCGAGTCGAAATGTATGAGCATAGGAAATGGCGGATCATCCATTCTGCCGAGCAGAGGTGCTCTGGTCATATGGGAGGTCGGCAATGTATGATAAGGATTGATTAAGGTACTGTGGAGGTCCGGGATAGTGTGCCGAGCCAAAATAAGGTCCAGCCGGAGGCTCCAAGGAATACTCCGGACCTATTTGGCTTGGGCCGAACAGTATGCTAAGGTGAAGGGCTCCGGCAGAGCCAAGAGTGGTCTGCCAAGCCGAGCTGAGTGCGGCTAAGTCCCTTAGGGGGCTTGCCGAGCAGAAACATAAGGACAATAAAAGAATCGAAGGGCTGAGAGCATACCTGAGTGGCTCCTAATCTGGCAAGGTCTGGCCGAGCTGAAGGTTGTCCGGGATAGATGGTCCAGACAAGGGTAGAAACCGTGAATTGAAGGCTGAAGAATGGCCGAAGGATTGAGACTGGTTGGGCAAAGCTTGACCGAACGGATGGGCCGGACGGTTAAGTGCTCGGAAATGGCCCTCTCTCTCTCTCTAGAATCAGTGCTTAGGAGGAAATGCTGGTGTGGGACTTGAATGTTGTTGAATGGGATGTTTATATAGGGGGTTCGAAGGAGTTCGGAGTAGTTGGGATCATTCAATGCCGATTTAGACCTTTCCTTAAACCTGCCGAACGAGTCAGGGTGTTGTTCCATCCAGGTCAGGTCCGAGCACCTGACCTGACAGTCTGCAACCTGCGACTGTGTTGTCCCATCCGCGTTAGGCGGCGGTACAGTCCGGATGGGACGGGTCCCTGGCGTCCAGCAGAGATGTCGCGCAGCCGGTTTCCTGCGCTGGGCTGGGCTGGGCTGGTCGGCTGGGCCGACTGAGGTGGTCCGGCCTGGGCTGGTCCAGCCTGGGTTGCTCGGACAGCCTTTGGGCTTGGCCTTCTCTTGGCCTTTTTGGACTCTTAGCCTAACTTTAACCCTTCTTTTTATTTTCATGGGCCTTAGCTCATCTTAATAATCCCAAAAATTCTAAATAAAAATAATAAACTTTATTTAATCTATTTATTCGGGTCGGGGCCTCACAGAAGGCGACGCAAAGTAGTAGAGGGCGACCTGACTATAGGTCCATCAACTAACCTCCTCAAGTGCAAGGGAAGTAAAAGTGTCAAGCCTAATGGCTAATCTAACTCACTCTCAAGTCGTCACAACCCACTCTCTACTAAGGGAAAGAGATCTATAATCTAAATAGATAAAGTACCTAAAGGACTACTAGACAAGAGTCCGCAAACGTGTGATATATATATGAGGGTGTACATACTCAAAGGACAGCTAAGCAAGAGTCTGCTAACCATTTATTCAAGTGTTCATTCGACACTTTGTTAACCTCGCTTCTCGTCCACCCCGGGTGACATACCGCATAAAGGAAGTCCTAGTCAAGGCATTCCATGTCATTAATTCTGTTCCCAAGACTCCTAGGCAAGGTGTCTAATTTGTATAGTATCATCTCGAATCCGTAAGCAAGTCCTATCATAATGTTTCTTTGTTTCCCAAGACTCCTGGACAAGGCATCTACTTTGCAAGGACTCCTAAACAAGGCGTCGTGTAATCATTGTTCACGTATTTCCTGAACTCCTGGACAAGGCGTTCTATATATTTTGATGTTTATGAACTCCTGAACAAGGCATTCCATTTTATTAATATTACATTGTGGACTCCTAAACAAGGCATCCCACTCTCGAGCGAGTGTTTAATATTTGATATGTAGGTGGGGCAAGGCTTGATTAGCGGCACGTCTACCCATTAACCAATCCTATCCGGTCATTCCCAAATAACGTTGGGAGGGCTCACGTTGCCCCCATTGTGCACAATGTCGTGGATGGAGCGACCATCCCAGGAATCCTGAACAAGGCTTCCCATATAAAGTATCCAATATCAATCCCCATATATCGTCACCATTTCCGGAGGTCCTGAACAAGGCACTCCTATATTATTTTATCATTCCCGGGAGGTCCTGAACAAGGCACTCCAATATTATTTTATTATTTCCGGGAGGTCCTGAACAAGGCACTCCAACAATATTAGATTTATTCAATTCGTCACTTAAGTCTTTAGTTGGTATCGACACTACGAATCCTAGACAAGGTTCGTTCATGATTAGTTTAAGATTGTCCAAGAGTAGCCCTTATTGAGCACATCCATTAAGTATATTAACCAATCCCATTGACTCTCATATCACAAGCTCAACCTCGACAATGTCAAGGGAGACCACTAACCAAACCATCTTCCCGAGTTGTTATCACATTCTTTACCAACGATATGAGTTCATGGATGTATGTAGAGATGCAAGAAAATCCATACTTCTAACCTTGATAACACCAAGAGAGGTCCCACACTATCACATTAATTCACCATCACCCAATTAATCTTTACATTTTAATTTCATGTTCAAGACCCAATATAGAGATTTTATAGAGTTCCATGCGTACCAATTTCATAAAGGGGGAGGTATACACTCATTATTCATCTTTTCTCTCTCCCAATCGCATGTCCATGTTAGCCTCACATCTAGTCTACGACTGTTTTCCTTCCCAAGGATCATTCGAGCTCACTAAGGAATTTTATCGAGCATGAGGCGTCTACAAGTTTTATGGGTGGCCGATCAACACATAACCTCTAATTGACATTCGCAACCACATTACTTCAATTTCCAACATCTATCAACCCAAAGTTCAAGTGATCCTAATGAGTGAGTCCATCCTAATCCCGAGTGCCACACGATCACAATTCTAAGGAAATTTGGGCACGAATATATGAACTACATACACACACGCGTACACATTTAATAGAAGTCAAGAATTTACCCACCAGAGCAATCGCCGGAGTAGTCGCCAGAATGTCACCGGAAAATGTTGCCACTGTGCCGCCGCAAACCGAACCCGCCACCGTGTAGATCTCCTCATCCCCTACAATGTTCATGAAGACCGCATCTCCATAGCTCTTCGCCGGAAAGTCACCGGAGTCAAATTCTTGCCAGATGGACTCGCCAAGGTAGTCACCGGATAGCTCTTGCCAAGGGGAGCAACGTTCCTTCTTGCCATTTCTCGATCCAAGCCTCTTCATCAAGCTCCAAATTTCGGATTTTGGATGGATGGAGAAAGTGTGGGGCTTTTTGGAGAGCTCTTGAGGAGTAGAACAACATTTGTTCTTTGGGATTCATCATTGGAGCCATGGAAAGAGGAGATAAGGAGGAGAGTGAGGAAGACTCCATTAATGGAGGAGGAGGGAGAAGAGAAAGGTCTAGGGATCCAAAAATGGAGAAGAAGACCCTCAAGGCTGAATTTAGGCCAAAATTCGGGTAAGGGTCAAAAGACCAATATGCCCCTCATTTAAAATAAGCAAAATCGCACATTTCAGGTCTTCTCCATCCGGATGGGACCCCCGTCGTCCGGACGGCCACACCACTTATTCTGGACGGGACCCTCCTCCGTCCGGACCAGGCCATCTGTAGAAAAACAGGTGCTGGATTTCCCTCCATCCGGAACTCCTGCTATCCTCGTCCGGACAGGGAACTCCAGAAAGCTTCTGAAACTGTTGCAACTCTTCGGGCTGCTTCGCGACGCGTCCAAGAGCACTTCCTCGATGTTGGTTACCCTTTTTTGATGTCCTAAGGCCATCCCATGGTCTTCCAAAGGATTCACGAGCGTCGGTTTATACTTAATGAATGAAATAAAACGTTGGACGAATATACTCCCACCGAGGGTGGATCAATCATGATCCGAACGAGGTTTATAATCGAGACGACATGGCTCGAGGTCGTCGACCATGTCAACAACCAAAATCTTGCCACGATTCATTTATTTATTTCCGAAGAATTAAATTTCAAAGGATCGGAAATTCGAGTCATTACATCTCAACCTCCTTAAAAGAATTTCATCCCCGAAATTTACTAGGGATAGAAGTGCATCGAAACACTGAAGAACAAAAGTTCATGTCCATACCATGAACCACACAACAAGATCGAAGGGGATACTCCCCGATACAAGGGACACTGATACGGTCGCCAATCCCCCAATAGAGTAGCAACAACGTGAATGATGTTTCTTCAAAGAAGCTACAAACAATCAAAGAGTAACAACAAGGAGGACAATATTTCCAAAAGAACCAAGCAACAATCAACCAAAAAAATTTTCCAAGGAAACTACCAACAAGCAAGAGGGCAACGACAAGCAAACAATCATTCTCAAGAGACAACCACCCATGCACGGTGCAACCATAGGTGAAACATTTCTCTTAAGAACTAGGAGCCAACAATTGATAGAAGTCAAGCCAAACCAAACCGCGTATCGCACAAAGGGTCAAAGGGACAACTCCCGAGATGGTGCGGATGCATTGGTACAACATTCACTGCTCTCCCAAATCTTCTTCGTCTGATAAACCTCCGATTCAAACCTTCATTCAAGTTAAGGGAGCTCAGCAAGTCCTCCCGAGCATTCCCTTCTCCCAGTTCTGCTCGGCAAACCCTCCGACAACCTTTCAAGTACTCAGCAGTCCACCATCCGGAACAGACAAGTCCATCCCTTGCTCGGCAACCCTTTTAGAATCTCCAGAACCATCAGTTGAACCTTCAATACTCTGACACTTAGCCTAAGAGGTAACTCCCTTTCAAATCTACGTATTGGCCCTCCGACACTTTCACCATTGTTTGGCAGACCTATTCAATAGTCCGATCGCACAGAGATCAGCTTGGCAGGACCACCAAAAGTCTTTGCCAAACATCCTAGTGCTCGGAAGACTTTCCATTGTCCGACAGAGCTTCTTTCAGCTCGGCCATAGTCAGTCTTGAAAGACCAACTAAACAGAAGGACACCCTAGTTTAAATACCAACCTCCCATACGACCAAAGCACTTGTGCTTGGCAATACTTGTTCCTTTTAATTAATTATTAGTGTTCGGCTACACTTGTTTCTGTCCATCCAACACTTAGCCGCACTGAAAATACACTTGATTAGTGTCCGGCAAGCCTCTGGTGTCACGTCCCGGATTTTCAAACCATTTTTTGAGATCATTTATTAAATGGGGAAACAAACATGGCTCATTAAAATTTAAAATATAGCTAAGTACCAATGCATCCCATTCCACACAAACATGAAAATCCGAGAGTGAATGTAAAAGAAGAAAGTCCAACACATGGAAGAAAAGAGAGAGAAGTTAAGTTATTACAAACCACTACTCCTATTACAAACCCAAAGGGGGCAATTTGAAATAAAGGAAAATGCATAAGTCTTCCAAAGAGTCTAATACATCAATGTGCTCCAAAATCATCAAGAAGAGGTTCCTTACTTGTAGAGTCTAAAAAGAAGGGTGTATCACGCCAAAGTAGGAAAATATCTATCTACTAGCATGTTCGAGACTAGCGTGAATGAGTGTGTGACTGTACAGAATGATATAAATAATGTGCATGAGACAATGCAAGGCAATGATCCAACTTCTACAATGTGACTCTACAAGCCAACATAAAAGTGAGAGTGTTAACCAAGGACACTAAAGTCAAGTATCCACATAAGTATGCATTCACTATTCTCATTTCCATTTCAATGTTCCGTTTGTGACTTCTCGTTTATCTCAATGTTCGCATGATATCATGAACAAGGGGATTCCATTACAAGTATATCCCATAAGTGTTTTGTTGTCATTTTCGATAAGTTCCGGGATTCCTAAAGATCAAGTACATCCCGCATTTATCCATAGCTCACAAGATGGCATGAATTTCAGAATCCCTAAAGATCAAGTACATTCCGTATTCATCCATAGTTCACTAAGGTGGTATGAATCCCGGAATCCCTAAAGGTCAAGTACATTCCGTATTCATCCAAGTATTATTGTAACGTTGATAGGGCAAGGTTGAGATAGTGGCTCGTCAACACACTAACCAAACCTAATCCGTCTTCTCCAAAGACTGTTGGGAGGGGTCACGTAGCCCCCATTGTGCACAATGTTGTGGGTGGAGCGACCACCATGGGAATCCCTAACACTCAAGTACATTTCCGCATAAGAGCATATCAATCCCACATCATTGTTACAAGTCATCCAAACCCGAGAATCCCTAAAGATCAAGTACATTCCCGTCGATAATTATATCAATGTCATTCATTATTTCAAGGGGGTTTATGTATTCACAATTGATTTCATTCCATTTCATGTACAATTTCCATTTGCACAATATAAGGCAATGTGTGACCAATTTTCATAAAACATGACCCATACTTTAAACCCATTTGTTAAGCCTTAATTAGGCCCAATTGTATGTATCTAAGCTCAATTTAATCAAAAGATCACTAATTGACCAAAAGCCCTAATTTGTAATGTAGGGTTCATGCATGGTTTGGGGTTTTTCATATGAGTTGTTCCAACATGAAATTAAACCTTGTACAATATGTATATGACCATAGGAACTCTATAAAATCCATCAATTCCATGATTTAACCACAAACCCATGACCAATTTCATCCAAATATGTTGTATACGAAATTTGTGCAAAAGACTAGATTTCAAGAGAGAAGAAGAGAAGGCATAATCTAAAACATAACTAGAGATAGATATCCCCTACCTCAATGTAACTTTGAACAAACCCTAGAAATCCGAATTCAGTAAATGGCAAAACTATGTGGCTTGTTGGAGAGTCCTTGAGGTGTAGAGCAACCTTACTTCTTGAGATTTCTTCAAACAAGCCTTGGAAGGCCTTCGATTTCTAGAGAGAAGGGAGAGGTTTTGAAGGGGGGGGAGTGTTGGGAGGTAGAGAGAGTGAGAGAATGTGTTATGAATACATTTTAGGGCTATACACGTTCATAAGTTTGTGTAAAAAGAGTGGGAAGTGACTGAAAATGTGAACTTGAGAGTTAAACTAACCTAGAGGTGGGGTGAATAGGTTGTTTGTTACAAATTAAAATTTTTACCAAGTTAAAGTTTATCAGTTTAAGCTTGTGTTCACTAAAATTAATTTGTCACATGAAATTAAATGCTAGAAGGAGGCAAATAGAAAATGGAGAGGAGACACGTGATATACGTGAAAAAAGATTTAGGGTCGGAATAACCCTAAACCAAAAAACCACGGGGTCCTAGTCTACTATTTTATTACAACTATCAAATAAGGTTCAACAAGTACAAGACAAAAGGCGAATACCCCTGAAACCCTAGTTCTTACTCTTATTGACGTAGCTCTCCCGAACTCCTTATCTTGACCTGTTGCAAATCCATAGCGTCCCGCCCGATCTCCGAATCACTACTGGGTCCAAGTCTCCTTGGCCAAATAGTAGATAGACCATGCAATGCAATTATGCAATGAAATCATGCATTAACAAAATGCTTTAAAATAACCAAAATAAGAAACACTTCTCGAATTGATACACAATAAAAATGGTAAAGTCTTTCATAAACAAATATGAAAGATTGTTGATAGAATCAATCAAACACAAGCAAAGGATTTTTCTACAAATAATAAGCTAAATTAATAAACACAAAACTCAAACCACTTAGGGAAGTTTTTCACAAAAGATTAATTTGATTTTTTGTATTTAAAAATCTAACTAAAAATGAGGATTAATTTTCCTAACAAATAATTCTTGAATTCAAAT
>NMUG010009580.1:0-11228 GCA_002855965.1 Monotropa hypopitys | reverse complement strand
CTTTCTGGTCAACCGGTACACAACCGGTACGAGCCCGGTGTACCGCCCGGCATGCCAGCCGGCATGCCGGTTAATACAAATTTTTGTTTTTAATACAAACCAAAGGCTTACTGTCCAGAATGGTTAAGGCCGGTATGGGACCCGGTATGCCGCCCGGTATACCGCCCGGTATACCAGTGCGCATACCAATTTGTGCGCAGACAGCAGAAACATCAAAACTGCTTAGATTAACTTCAGTTTTCTTAATCTAAAATCATTAAAACTCGATCTAAAAGTCTTTAATCAGAGAAAACCAATACTACAAAGTGTAGTATACATCCATATACAATACATACTCCAAGATTTTATTTTAAAAACAACTTTTAATCACTCAAACTCAAGAGTTTTCAAAGAAAAATCATTAAAAACAGTGCTAATCATAATTAGTAAAAAAACCTAATCTGTAGCTAATCATGCACGAAATTGAAAAACCAAAAGTGTAGAGTTTACCTTCAAGATGCTAGGAACAATTCTTATGAAGAATTTTTCTCCAAAATCTTTGATCTAAGACTTGATTTGGGAGATTTCAAAAACTCACTCTCTCTAATCCCCTCTAGACCCTCTCTATAGCCACCCAATGTTTTGCATTAACCTAATGAGGCTATAGCCTCTAATATATAACCCTAATCAGGTTTTTAAAGAACTTTACCATTATGCCCCTCACTCAAAACACTTACAACCCTTGCATGCCATCCATTTTAATTCAAATTAGAATTATACAAGTCATTTATATTTAAATGATTAAATCACTTAACTAATTTTAAAAAATCCCAACAAAATACTAACTTGACCGATTTATTTTTCTAAATCTCATAAAATTTTTCGGACTTATTGTCTTAATAAATAAAAATATATTTTTATCCGGGACGGGTGTTACAGTAAATGTGGATGGACTTGGTTGACATCCCTTGACGTCGTTAAGGTTGAGCTTTTGTTTTCATAGTACTTATTGACGAACTTAATGAACGTAATGAACTCTAACATGGAGGATGTGCCCAACAAGGGCTACTCGTACTCAACCTTGAATCTATCATTTTGGAAACTTTTAGTGAAACAGAAATGTGATCGAGTAAGTTGATGTGGAATAATGTGGTTTGATGGACTTGGCTAGGCACGGTAACAACGATAAGAGAAAACGAAATGAAATCATTTAACGACGCCCCTCATTTTTCATCAGACCCTCTCTCTCTCTTCTGTCTCCCCCCTCTCCCTCTCCCAAACCTCCTCCTTCTCTCTTCTATCCCGCCAAGTTGGTAAGATTTTTGGACAGATCGTCTTCACCAATGTTGAAGAGCTTAAAGCGATCTATGCGATGACGGGCTTGAAGCATGGCGGTGTTGAGGACGTTTTCCGGCGACCTTGGAGCTCTGGCGAATCTCTGGTGGATAAACTTCTCTCTATTATTAAGTATGTGTGTGTGTACACTAGGGCCATCTCTGTAGTCTTGTTGTATCAATATCGCATTTTTGCATATTCATGGACCTCCTTACTTGAGGTGACCTGGGGCTAGTGCTAATGGACATTGTGGGGTGTTTAGTGGTGGTGTGGTTGTGACTTGGTGACTTGTAGGTAGATTGGTGGCCATTGGAGTTAGGGGCCGCCAAGTGTTTGATGAATTGTCCATGTGAATCTTGGGTCATGTCTTGGTGAATTTGACACCGTTGTGTTATCGTAAGACCTGTGTGGTTATATGGTCGGTCACATTAAGTTCGTATAATCATCATAGGACCTTTGGGGTTGGTGAACACCGAGTGTTCGATAAATATCCTAAGTGGACCATTAGAGTCAAATTGGGTCTAGTTGGATCTCTTAGTTGTTGTGGTGACTTCTCCTAGTTGGTGTGGATTCTCCACTTGGTGTCGTCTCGGTTGTAGATACCCTCATTCTCGTTGATACCCCTTAAGCTTGTCAAGGGTGAGTGTTGAATGAGTTGTTATCATGGTAAAGGATAGAATTGATGGATTCTCCTCGTTGATCTAACTAAGGTTGAGTTTGGATTGAAATAACTTGACAACACATTCATTGTAATCAATGAACATCATAGATGGGGGATGTGACCTACGAGGGCTACTCGTACTTAATCTTGAATCTATCACTTGGGAAGCTTCTAATGAAATGGAACGTGATCGAGTGAATTTACGGAAATGTTGGCAAAATGGAATACAATCGAATTGGAATGGTGACCCATGTGTAGTATTAAAGTTAAACCCATTCGCGTGGCAACAGAATGGTCTAGTATCAAAGTTAAACCCATTCGCTTGGCTATGGAATGGTCTAGTATCAAAGTTAAACCCATTCGCGTGGCTATGGAATGGTCTAGTATCAAAGTTAAACCTATTCGCGTGGCTGCAGAATGATCTAGTATTAAAGTTAAAACCCATTCGCGTGGCTACAGAATGGTCTAGTATTAAAGTTAACCCATTCAGGTGGTTTCGGAATGGTGTGATATTAAAACTAAACCCATTTGCATGGTTTCGGAATGGCGTAATTTGTAACGATGATTTGGGGAAATCAGAATATTTTATACAGGAATGTACTTGACTAGGGATTTCATAGTTTATCCATATTGTGAAATCAATGAAACGGAAAAAGAGCAAAGAAAGAAATAAATACCTCAAAAATATTCTAAGTTAAATATGAACCTAATCCATAATAGTAATGATGGTTAGTGACGTTCGTGGAGTGAGTTGTTGTAGAACCCGAAATTTTAAAACTTAGTAATTAAATTTAAATATGTTTAATAAGGAATTTAAGGGGAATAAATTAATTAAGGTGCTTGAATAATTAAGTTAGGTCTTAAATTTTATATTAAGCCCGTCAAGATGAAAAATAATTTTAGAAAGAATTCGGGAAATTTTTGAGTTAAGTATGTAATTTTAGAATAGAAAAGAGGGTATAAAAGGAACTTTGGGGGTTAAATTGCAAACAAAAGTAAAATTTAAGGGGTTAAGCGTAATTTACATTAAAACATGCAATTGTACAACGTGGGTGAGTGAGAGAGGTGCAAGTGTGTGCTATGTTGTGTTACATGGGTGTGTTGAGTATTAGCTGTGAAGTGTTTGTGTTGATTGTATTTGTCGAAAGAGTGAGAGGCAAAGAGATAAGTCGAGAGGTTATTGAGAGAGACTGAGAGAGCAGGGGGAAATGTGAGGTTGCAGAAGGATTGGAGAAAAGGAACAGGAGATAGAAGAAGCTGAGAAAGGGAAATCCCTTGTGGCAAAATCATTGTTGTTTGTCATTCATCTGATTGAGGTAATAACTTCGAAATCTAATTATATGGTTTTGATACAAATAGTCCATAGATTATATTCCTAAGTTTTAGTAGAAAACAATTAAGATTTGATTGAGTTTGGATCAAAAATCAAATTTCTAGAGAAACCTGTTCGCGAGACCGGCAGCAAGACCGGTCGCACAACCGGCTGGAGGACCAGTCAACCGGTGCATCGACCGGCGCATCGACCGATCAGTCCCACCACAGAACAAGTCAGTACAGTCGACTTCAAAGAAACACACACATTCTACCCCAACACTCGCAACACAACTGTACAACGCAAAAGTGAACTCATCTCACTGATCACACCAAACACAAACCAATCCCACAATACACTCTCAAACAAGAGTTCCGAAGGAAGACAACATCACAGAGCAGAAGTGTCCAAATGCAAGAGGACACGACGCCAACGGATACGACAACACTCTGGATTCGCACGAAAACACGGCGAACAAGAACAAACAAAAGAAGGCAACCCACGATACATGAGTGTACGAAGCAGGGATACGATTCCCGACAACAAGTGCTACGAAGTAGATAAATCACTACGCGTGAGACGAACAATACATCACCGTCAAGACGAGGTCAAAAGGATTGCCCAAACACAAATCACATTCTACAACCTTAAGCCCAAATGAGAAGCAAACTCTATTCTCGTTTCAAAATATCACGCAAGACACATGACACCTCAGGTCATCAACCTAAACCATTTATCTCTAGCTAACTAATGACTTCAACCAACACTGCAATCTAAACTCTAAGTCACCAAACAAGGTCACTACACTTATATCTCTTAACCCAAAATCATTTACTCTCCAAATTATCATCTAATAAGGCAATAACCCAAATGCCACTTCTAAGAAAACCACAAGGTAGTCACACGCACTATCACTCCAAAACATCAAAAGAGAACTAAAATTCTCAAACCACTTTTTCAGCTCATAACACAACTACAATAACGATAACTCATCGACAAACACCAAGGCACTTCAAAAGAAGGTCTAACACTCAATTCACACAACAAGTCTAACAACCAAATAAGACAATTCCGACACACGTCTATTTCTCAAGTTGTTTCATAATCCGATTAACCAAACAACCCAAACATCGACATAACAGGCTAACCAAATACCCAAATGCTAACACTTCAAGAAGCGATCACCATCACCATCCCACAAACGAGATCGCTCTAAGGTTCTACAGCTTACACAAGAAACAAAACGAGACAGGGAGATCAAATCAATCCCAAGAGCGAACAGTCATCAACAACCGGGCTATCGAACAAGAAGCCACCCACGCAACTAGAATGGGAGCCAAAACTCAACCACCAGAGAATAGTTGGAGCCAATGGGGTAAACGACAAACTCCAAAGATCAACGTCCAGAAAGGAAATGGAATTCCAGGCTCACTAGCAAGAACACCACCATTTTCCAACCGCAAGGAACGATTATCCAATCACCAACGTCAAGAGGAACCACATCACTCTGACAAGAAGTAGCCAACAACAACCTCGATCAAGATTAAAAAGATGAACCCAAGAGATGATTATCCAATCGTATGCAGAATTTTCATTATCACTAGGAGAGAAAACGAGAATTCATCGACAAACCGTCACAAAGTCTAACATCCGTTGCAAGAGATAGGCTCAAAAGCCACAACGATGACAACGAAGATTCGCTTCCTACGAAGGAATAGACTCGACAAGCCATAACTGTAACCATCAACGACCGATATCGAGTAACAGGAAGTCAGAATATCACAAGAGCCAACAAAGGAACTCATTCACGCTCTAAGAACTAGGAACTAGAAACAGTCCACCACGATAGAATAGGTGACAACACTACCAGCAAGAGGATGTAACAGGAACACACAAGTCCAATATCGACAGAATCCTCTAACAATGCCAAGACAGGCCTGAAAGTCACCACAACAGACACATAATTTTACTCAAAATAACAAAAGAGCAACAACAAAACCAACTCGAAGGAGTAGATACCACGAATTTCCAAACCATTTTGTTATTTCGAGTTATAAAAACTTGTTTAATGATATTCATGCAATGCACACACATTCAATGCCTAGATACACATGCCATGCACCCTAAAGGCAACCTCAAGAACTACACAAAAGAAACGGTGCGCTCATTGAGACTAACGTCTCACCCAAAGACCTAGGTAAGTCGGAACGAACGCTCTGATACCAACTGTAACACTCCCAAAATTTGAGACATATATATATATTTTTGAGAAGTGTTAGAAGTAGGTAACGAGTATCCAAACAAAAGGGTAAAGAGCTATCTACCATACACACACACACACACTACCCATTACACTACTTATTACATTACATGCTCACTATGAAATGAAGTGCAACTAAAAAGAGGCAAAAAGGGTTTTATAACACAACCATGTACAACAGTGCCCCAAATAAAAGAGAAAGACCAAAATAGGATTTTATAAGTTAATCCTGTACAACGCAGCCAACAGCAAAGAAAAGAAGGTACAACACTGAAAAGTAAAACAACCTATCACTACGGTCCGGTCCAGCCTCAAGTCCTGCGAAGGATCCAACGGCTCTAAGTCCAAGTGGTAAGTCCTACAAAAGTAGAGGGTCAGGCACGACCGCCTGGTAGAGATAATCCATCTCCTACCATCTATACTATTGGGATACACGTGTGTGACAGTGCAAAGAATGTAAATGATGCAATGCAATGGATCTCATTAAAGTAAAACATTTCCTTTTCTTTTAAATTCCACATTTGACTCAACGTAAAGGAAAGTAGTAGAACACTGTGTCTAACCAAGACTCGGGAGAAAAGTACTCGTAACTGATCTTTTACCAAAAGAAAATGCCTAGACAAGGCCAACAGGAAAATGTGTCAAGTGTCGACTCACACTAAGTAAAAGACTCATTTTCCGTATTCCAATGTATTCCAATTCCCATTTTGTTCCAATAACCGCATCCTGGCAGACTCCTCGTGGTAGCGAGTCCCCAGTCGACCTCCAAAAGAGGCTAAAAAGATCCATCTGTGTTGAGTTTTCTTCCATGGCCCCGTCTGGCGACGTGCACATGCCTTATTCCGGGACTTACAGGAACCCGTTTCTCCTACCTATTGGCGAATTGGATTTTTCCTAGACCCCGCCTGCCAGCGTATCTAGTCATTCCGCAACTTAGGGGATGCGTAGGCCCCACTCAACAAAACCACAGTTGCTTGGGCATAACCCTCCAAGACAACATCCAACAGGAATTACGATTGCGTGGGTATTCCCTCCTCCAAGGCAACAACCAACCAGAATCACGGTTGCGTGGGTATTCCCTCCTCCAAGGCAACAACCGGCAAGATCACATATTATTTCATATTTCCAAAACACTTCCGTTTATTTACAACATGTCCATTCCCAAAATATTTCCTTTTGTTTCACAAAACATGTCGTTCTTTCATACAATGTTCCACTAGTTCGATTTTCCACAAAACATGTCGAAATACCATTTGACCCATAAACCATTCGCGAGTGTCCAAAACACGCCAAGTATTCCCAATTTAATTTCATAAAAACGACAAAGATAGATTTTTCACAAGAATTGGGATTTTCCATAATCGAACTAGAAACCGACCAACCAACATCCTAGGGAGACGCAACGACCCTAAACAATACTCAACGCGACCAACTTTAGTGAACGACAACGCTTTGATACCAATTTTGCGAATATTCATGACTTGACGAAATTTTATAAAACGAACGAGGAGGTGGTACAACACCAACAGCACAAACGAGGGGAATAGAAAACTCTACCTCGAATCGAGTTTCTGAAACAATCACCGACACTGGATTCGATAGAAATTTCGGCATGAACCTGCTCAAAACAGGACAACCGCACTAAGGCGCCAACAACAACAAACAAGCAGGAACTCAAATATCACACCTCCTACTTAACCGTTACCAATTACGATTAATTGACAATTAAACAAAAAAGAAAATATACCTGCTGACGTGACCACAAGCAGTAGCCGAAGTCACGAACGTCACGCGCCACTGATTTCTGTCGTTCGCTAAGGCTGACACCTAAAATCCGACCAACAGTCAAATATCGAACGACAAGAAAACTAGAACACTGAACGAGGAGTAACAGAGACTTACCCATTGATGTGACGCTCAATCGTCGCGCGACACCGCTCATCGTCGTTCGTTAAGGTGCTTTCCTGCGAAGCCCAAGGAACAATCAACCCTCGACGCGAGTAGGTTCAATACAGTTGATTCCTGCGCATACAACCAACTATAGCAAATCAGGTGCCCGCACACATACAGTGACGCATACAATAAGCTCGCGTATAAGAATCGAATATACAGTGTATACCTCACACAGTCGATTCGAGAACAACTGACGCGGACCATCAAAGGTCGCCTTAATTTGTCGCGAACCACGAACTCAAGCCCGGGCCACCACGTCACTGCGCACACCGCCAGCCGCAGCCGTGTACCGTCAGCCGTAGCCGCAGCCGCGCACCGCCAACCGCAACCGCAGTCGCGCTCCTACCTTCGCAAACCACCATGCCAGCGCCTCTAGCTTCTACCTGCGTGCCGCTGCCATCCTGGAGATGAGGGAGGAGGATGAGAGGGCCGAGAGAGAGGGTTGTTGGCCGGCGCGCACAGGAGGGGAGGGAGGAGCTCGCGCGGTAGAGGTGGAGAGGGGAGCTGGAGGTCGGCGGCAAGGGGTGGAGAGAGCGCCGGGGATGGGAGAAACCGAGAGAAGGGAGAGAGTGGAGGAAGGTCGGAAATAATGGCGGAATAGGGGGTTTCGGGGGAGGGAAGTCGCGCCGCAAGGGGGAGATCGGGGAAGGGGAAGACACACGGTAGAAAGGGGGGGGGAACCCTCCTGATGCTATACACAATACATAATTTTTTTTTGATTTGTTATTAAAATGAAATCACTCAATTCAAAATAAGACTAAATATCCCACACAACTTATAAACAATCCTCGACAACTAAAAAGCGACCCGAATTTCACCACAATAACTTGCCCGCACTCAAAACGCAAAATCTCACAACCCAAGACTTGCCTTACTCAGACATGATCGATAAATTAAAATACGAGCCGTAGGGCACTGAACGACTAAAAAAAATTAAAACCCAAAAAGATTTAATCGATCAATATTATTATATTTTTTTTGAAACGGATGGAAAATAATTAAATTTTCCAAATGTGACAATAAATCTTCCAAAGAATAAATTTAAAGTAAAAGGAAATTACATTTAAATTTCTGGACCGTTACACGGCTAGTGGTGGGTCCACTTGGGAAGCTTGGTTTTCCATTTTAATGCATACTTGCGGAAGGATTCTTCAGGTTCTTGTTTCATGCGAATCAAAAATAGGCGGTCGATCGCCATTTCCTCATTGTGGTGGTATTGACGCATGAATTCCTGGGATAATTCCGTCCAGGATTGTTGGAGTCACATGAATTGGTTTAGGTTCTAGAATCCTTTTGTACCGATATGAGGAATGCCCCTACCAATACCAAATGCTTTTGTTAAGTGTTTGTTTTAGGTCTGTGTGTTCTATTACCGATAATGGTTTGTTTTGTTGGTCTATAGAGGGTGAGATTATCGGTAGTAGTCTTTGGGGAGGATCAGGACTATTGGTAGTTGCGTGTGGTAGGCAGACTAGAGAGAAGTATTAACGATAATGGGTGATGGCATTACTGCTAATGCTACAAAGTCGGTATTTTCGGTTGAGGCCATTACCGGTAATACCTACCTCGCACTACCGATAATGGGTGATGGCATTACTGCTAATGCTATAAAATGGGTATTTCTGGTTGAGGAAGACTTCAGCATTACCGGTAACGCGAGGTAGGTATTACCGGTAAAGGCCCTGAGCTTATGGTCTAGAGAGGAGTATTATCGATAACGAGATATAGCATTATCGGTAATGTTACGAATCATTCTGGAAATGGTTCGTGAGTGGAGTGGTATTTTTTAAAATTAGTTCCAAATATGGGGTTTCCAGGGATTAGCATTACTGGAAATACTCCAAGCCTGGGATAAGTATTTCCGATAATACTTAAAAATCTTGTGGTAGTATAAATTGAATACAGACTTCTTAGAACGCATCCTAAAACCATTTTCTGATCTCCTTCTCTCTTTGCCCCATTTTCATACCTCCTCCTCCTCCTCTCTAAAATATCTCATCATCCATCATGTTCCGGAGCATTTGGTCTTTATTAATCTTGTAGATCGGTCTGAGCTCTTCGCATCCAACCCCAATTCATCACCCATTGTGAAGAACCATTATCTAGGATTTTCATATTCTCATCCTCAAAGGTGGGATTGTCTATACTTTTAGTATACATGCTTGTGGTAGGAGTATTTTTCAAATGTTTAGAATTTTAAAATTCTTTAAATCTTATTGTTTCCCAATTAAGACTTACTTACCATGACTAATGGACTAGTATCTTGGAAAAACTTGGAGTAAATCTTCAAGAGTGAAGATTAGGGTTTTTGGTCATGATTTTAAAAAATTGGGACTTTCAAGCCTATTGTTCAATTAACTTCAAATTAAGCATGAAATTGTGAAATTAAAGGGTAAATCGATGAGTTGGGTGAGTTAGATATGCTAGTCATATTATACTTATAACACCTAAATTAGAGGATGATTTTGTTACTTATAAATGACATGGATAATAGATAATAATGGAAAATGGAAGATATTGGTTCAAGCAATTCGTGCTTGTAATAAATTGTGAATTTAATTGAGTTGACTACATTCAAAAAAATCGTTCTCTGTATGTATATCACCCAAGAAATTATGCAATGGAAGTTTGACTAGACTCTCCCAACTGGTCGGGGAAGATGAGAAACTATACGGGTGGTTGGTCGACGGAACTTCCAACACGAAACATGGCTCAATAAATTCATAATTTAGAAAATTCAATTGAATAAAAATAGATGATGAAAGAGTCCTAAAACTTGCATATGGATATTGAATCAAAGCATTAAGGTATCGAGAATATAGAAACATTGTAAAATATTGAAGGATGGAAATTGGGAACTCATTAAGCATGTTTTTATTCCACGCATATGCAGAGTCCCACTTCACTTGTACATTTGCATCATATTCACATATAATATTGGATATAGATTCTTCTACTAGGCATGTAGTTTACTCAAATAATTATTTTTCAAGTATCAAGACCCAAGCATAGTGAAGATCATGACATATTTTGGATTGCATTCAAAAGGATCAAAGATTGTTGTCTATCATATTTTGAGATACTTTGATGTTGAAAATTTATAATCTCACAGCTTATTTACATTTGGTTAAATGTAAGAATTGTACTACTTAAACTTGTTTAGTTTTGATGGTTGGGGAGATGTTTTCTTATTTGCATGCATGTAGTGGCTTGTTTACAACTCATTATTGAGGTACTATGCGGTTCTTAGTTATTTGTCATAAGGAAAAGCAAAAATAATTTGAAAATTCAGGGCGTGACATGGTCAACAATGGAGATAATATACTCATTAAAGAGACTAGTTGAAAAGCATAGAGAGAAAAAGAAGGGTCTTCAAATGATTTTTATAAACGTAGAAAAGACAAGTGATAAGGTGTTTAAAGATATTATATGACGAGTATTGGAGAAAAAAGGCTTGATAAAAAATATATTAATGTGGTTAAAGACATGCATGAAAGTATTAATATCACTATTAAATCTCCTGTAGAGGGAACAAATGAGTTCTCTATCACATTAGACTTATATCGAGTGACTACTTTGAGCCATTAGATTTTTTACCTAATTATGAATGAATTGACTACACTCATTCAGAATAATATCATATAATGTATGTTATTTGTAAATGATATTGTCCTGATAAATGAAATTAGAAGAGATATTAATGTCAAATTAGAAACTTGAAGAAAAAT
>NMUG010009579.1:0-11230 GCA_002855965.1 Monotropa hypopitys | reverse complement strand
GCCCAGATGCATGATAGAAGTCATGATCACAAAGCAAACAGATACAGGAGAAGCAGTAGATGCAAGCTAAGCAGCAGCTACTTCAAAATTCCACTACCTGGTAGTTACTATCACGGGCATTACAAGGGATGTTCACACATGGGAAATCATCCAGAGCACGTATACCCGACTTCATCAGATGGACATCTGGGCACTCAATTACAGCAATTGCAGGTACATGATGCCGGTGGCTGTGAATCAATATGAGCATACAAGGTCAATAACTTTCATCATGTACAAACAAATTAAATTATATAATCGCCAGCAGATCGGGAAAAATGAATTGTCAATGAACCCCCACTATCAGAAAAGAAACTCATGTAAGTTACCTGGCAGTTTGAATGTTGATATTAAAATCATCATTCTACAACTCTCTCCAAAATGAGAAACATCATTATCTACCAATCATAAACCAATTTGAGACATTTATGTAGCTTAATATTGAAGAAGTACTACATATTTTCCATTGGCTCCCCCTAGGACTAATAGAGTTACCAGATCTGACCAAAACTTAATATTGAAGTAGTACTACATATTTTCCATTGGCTCCACCTAGGACTAATAGAGTTGCCAGATCTGATCAAACTAACTCCCTGGCAGTATTTGGTTTCAACTAATATATAATGGTATATAAGTTTTACAAAAACATAATATTCATCACGATTCTCTTATTGACATTCATATCGTATTACCACAGATTCGCAAAATTTACAAGTCAAGATGATCACTTGCATAGAAGTCCAGTCAATTCTCACACAATCAAGTGTTTGACATAATGAATTGTGAAGTCCATGAAATAACTATCCACAAAAATAGCCAACTGAAAACCTTACATGTACAAACATTCAAATTGGTATTAGCTTGTATGGCCAAAATAACCAACTGAAAACCTTCATAACTTTTTGTGAGAAAGCAAACCCTTTTTTTTTCATATCTCACACCAAATTACAATCGTATATAACATATACAAAAGGGAAAAATAACAATAAAAACCCTATCTACTAAACCTATTTACATAAAGACCCCATACAACATATAAACATACACAATGCTCACATATTTTAACACTTTTTTTCAAACAAAAGAAAAAACTAATCATGTTCCATTACCTCATGTGCTTTACATTGCACACCATAAATTTCATGACTGACATATGCGCAAACAGTAAAGTAAACAGGGTTTCACTATCCATATTGAATAGATCACCAATACAAGAAGGATGAATAACAGGAAAAACCTGTATTCGGTTATTATGCTTTGTACGGTCTTCTTGGCATCGTCCACACATCCAACATAATCCACCTGAATAAAAAGCATACAAGACAAAGCACTAAAGATAAGAGCTCCCACTTGGTAACAAGTAAGCAAAGAATGTTATATGGCAAAACGATTAAAGTTCACCTCGAAATTGGTACCATCTCTAGGCATGGAAGGTTCAATTGATAATGATTGACAAGCATCACGGAATTGTTTCTCAATACTATGGGGTGATAGTTCTTCATTCTGGAAAGGATTAACCACCACAACTGATATCCTCTTAGATGCAGGGAAATATGCAACATATATAGCCCGTCTCTCGGAGATGCGTCCCTCGGAGATGCGTCCCTCGGAGATGCTGAAATGAAAGAAAAAAATGTCAAGACTTACAAGAACGATTCTCCCTCCATCCGCATGTTGGTCGCTTTTGGGGGATTCCAACTTTTTAAGGGGACAGGTATTAAATAAATGTCGCCTTTCAAATTGAGCATTGATTTCCATTACTACCCCTTGAATCCCATTTGTAAAGTTATTTTTAAATGTTTATGAGGGTTAATTTTGAAAATCTACACTTTTTCCTTGACTTTTCAAATGGAACTAATATTTTGGGACGAGCCAAAATGGAATGGAGGAACAACATTATGAGATGGAAGGACTCAGTTTTTTCTTCTCCCATAGCTTTTGGTTTGTCTCATAAAAATAGAAACAAAAATCGCATGGACCAAGAAAAAAATAAACACACTTCAAGAAGAGTGACTGACTCCACTTCTAAACATACTTCAATCCTCAGTAGTAATATCTGAGAACTCTTTTTTACATCATGTTGCTAATGCACACCAAACAGAAAAATAGAAAACAATATAAGTGCTACTTGTGATGTAGAAACGGGAATAAATCGAAAGCAACATCTAATGAGATCAACATCTACGGATACTGTACCAAAACAGACCCCATGCACACACCTCATTACACGTGTGAGATTTCTAGTTCAAACTCATTCACAACAATATACATAAAATACATGAACTCTGAAATCAAAGTTAAAATTCTACTTCTAACAGTGAGAATATTTGGATAATAACGAAAAAACTGAATGGAGCATATTCATGTCACCGCTTTTCCGTAAAACCACAATTTACCTATGATACAAGTAGAAGAAAGTGAACGACTGTTCCAGATAAGAGCATTCTGTTGTGGTCTTCATATGTAACTCATCCAGAGTCCAGCCATCCTGGGGATTTCTTTTCTTAGCTGCTTTATCCACTTTACAAACGCAACCAATCTGAAGGATGGCATTAAATTCCAATGGTATGTTTGTCTCGTATATTCCCTGGTCAAAGGCAGCTATTGAAGGAAAATGGAAATTGGTATAATAAACAGCACAATAGAACTAATTGTTGTCAAAATAAAATATTCAAAAAACCTGCTCAAAAGAGAAGACTAGTAGAAGAAAAAGCAAATACAAAGATGAGCGTGAGAAGGAACCCCTTGAAATGTATTTTACTAACAGAAAGAACTTCACACCAAAACTAAGAGCTTATGACCACAAATAGTTTTCTTAGTTTGCGACTTGAATAAAAACATATCCTACAATGGGCAGATATCCTGGTTGGGTATGCTAACCTCAACTTCTGGATCTGCAAGATGAGCTGCAAGTTTCTTGCTTTCTGCCCTAAATTGATCTTCATCAATATTGACCTATTAAAAGATTACAAATGAAAAGCAACTAAGACCTCAAAAACATTTCATGTGGGCAACCGATTCTGCTGGACTGCAGTTCCAACTGTTAGTGTGCTAACTACAGATGTACCTCAATCAGGTTATAGCTATGGCGTCCATGAGGAAGAATCTTGTTGACACGCCTTCCAGGAAATTCTTCCGTTATAGGAGCTTTCGAGTTGAGGTAAAATACTCTGGGTACATTTATAGGAATCTTGCGCATGGCTCCTTCTACTACAACCCAGGCAAAATATTGACCATGTTGCAAACTTGGCACAATTTGAACTATCTGCATCAGACAACAATTACTTCAGCAGTAACAAAACCATCCACCCAGAAATTCTCAATAATGCCAACTAATACATCACCTGCCAGTGACAGCGCGTAAGGGCTAATTCATGCCTCTCAAAATAGGAATTGACCCCAGTTTTTTTCTGATTTTTCATAGTACCAGGCATCTCTAGAGCACCATTAGTTTGGTTTAATGCCTTCGAAGTGCCCAACCTGAACAAATTACGACTAGTTAATCTATCAAACATTCAGTAAATGAGTACAATAGCCAAATTCATGATCACCAAAACCAGTTGAATAATCATATAAGGGACCTGGTCCAGATTTTTCAGATAAGTAAAGATAATAGCAGACTGGCAAGAAGTTGATAGTTTCTGTTTTCAAAAGAGAGGTTTCCACAAGAATTTAGAAAGTAGTAATCTTTTGCGGGCACTCAAAGTCAGAAATTTTTAGGTCCATCTGTAGGACCGTTTTACTCTAGAGGGCATTCACCTGACCAGGAGGATTGATACCAGAGGGAAGTCCTATATTGTGAAAAAAAACAGAACTGCACAGAAACTATTTATTGTAACTTTTTTTTAACAAGGGACCTAACTAAGGGCTATACTGTGTTGCTAATAAAATAAATTGTAATGGAAGAGACAGCAGGACATTTAGTGAAATCTGAGTGTTCTCAGCATGATCTCTACCATCTCGATTTATAAAAAGAGTGACAAGTCACAAGACCAACATATAGTGTACCTTTGCCTCTTCCTTTTCTCCCGAATATCTTTCCACCTTCTCTTCCTTATCTCAAGCCATCCTTGATAATCAATATTTCTGTCGATATCTTCTACAATTATAGTATTGTGTTGCAGTGGTGACAATGGTTGACGCACACTTCCACCACAATCATTTTGTTTTGGTGTAGAATCCACTTGACAGCTTGCCTTAACCGGATGCAATCTGTTATTGACTTCATAACGGAAAATAGACTTGAGTCCCGTGACAGAAGTTTTGCCACCGTGCTTGAAGTCCTCCAAATCATCAACATTCATTTCGTCAGTTATTTCATTGGTAGTCATAGGATCAACAATCATTTTCATGTCACCATCTCTCTTCAATGAGCTGAAAACATCAACCAATTTCCGCTGGCGAAATTTGTCCTCCTTCTCACGAACTCTCTTATGCAACCAATCAGGATGAACTACCCTAGGTACAGGATTCACAACCTGAAGACCAACAAACTATTAGCTTTAAAACAAGTTTCCAACCGATAACAATAAATAAGCACTGGCACCTTCTGCATTGCAGCAGGAATGGTAACAATTTTCTGAATTGCTGAACTAAGCCGTTGCTTGTAATAGGACCAATCAATAATGGTGCGAATACCAACATCTGATGAAATCTTGCACCACTTCCGCACATAAAACTTCACTATTTCTGAAAAAAGCATATATAGAAATGAACATGAGTGCTGTTTTCTCTTTTGTGCAAAAACAACAAAAGAATATCGTCCATCCAAGACAATTAATTAAAATTGTTACCAGGTTCAGTTTCAAATATTGCAACAGGAACAGCACGCTCGCTTACTGGTGTTCCCTGCTTGTATTCACATTCAGATAAACTTGAAGTGTCAAAATAAAGACAAAATGAGAGCCAGCAAATTGATAATGAAAATATGTAAGATAACGCGAAAAAAAGACGCATGCACAGCACTGAACGAAAAAATATCATCCAACAAGAATAAGCAATGGAATTCTAACAGTAACATTCTGGTCACCAAGTTTTCAGGCCCCATTCAAGCATGCATATTAGGATTATCTTCAAGCAATAATGTGGGCTAATGTACTTTCTTATTTTTTTGAAACATAAAATTTCAAGTACCATAAAAAGGATAGAAGGGAAATACATATACTAGAACTTGTTTCCTGAGACAGACCTCCCAGTAAATAAATTGAAAGAAACAAAAAAGAACTATAGAAAGAAAGAAACGATTAGCCTTCTAGTGATCATTTAAAATGATGAACAAACTTGTAGGCTATTTAAGTTAGTTGAAGACACATATTTTACCTTTGGCTCGCATGCAACTACATATTGACAACGCAGTCCTTTGTCTTTCACCATTGCATCACCAAGAAAATCTGCAAGACGTTTTGCAGTAGTTACTGCACATGACTTTTGTTCACCGTATTCTGTTAAGGACTTGCTCATTGTGCTTGATTCTGATATATAATCAAGCAACTCGCTGTCCGCAATATCCTTCCCCTGATTCTGAGAAAATTAAAAGTTGATTATGACCAGTCTCTTTTGATCCTTGACTCAAATATAAAATCATCAACATTCTTCTGTAACCAAAAGAAGAGAATATTTGAATAGTTAAGTTTGTCAAAACTTTTAGAAGATGCTTTATACAGAGCATGTTGCCATTCTTTATACAGAGCATGTTGCTACCACGTGCAAACAAGTTTTCTTTTTCTTTTTTCTCTGTTTTTGCACGTACATCGAGAAGATCAAGCCAACGGTTGGAAACAGATGCAACTGCGGAGTAGCATTCCTCTAAGGTTGATCCATGAAGAAATTTGTCAAAAAGCTCAGCCTGCAGACAGAAATATTTCAAGCTGGAAGTTAACATTCTAAACATAGATTTGCAAAGTACATACAAACAGAGAGCATCCCAAGACAGTATAGTGCTAGAGCGTAAGTCATATGGCAGCACAATATTCCAGATGTGGCAGGCCTACCTTAGCAACCAACTAACCAACGTCTAACGAATCTCTCAGGACATAATTCTTTCCAATTTCATCCTCATGGTCCTTTTCTTTTAGGAAAAAGGAATGATGACCATGGATTGAATCAGTGATTCATTCACCATCCATAGTTCACGGGAAGGGCTGCCACTTAACTTTTTAGGTTGTATTACATCTGTATTTATCTGGTGAGGATGGTCAATGAATATTTCAATGGCTAACAATCACATAAGTGGCTATTGCGCTATTGAGATGCTAGCAAATTCCTGGAGGATCCTGTTTGCTTTTTTACTTCGAGGATGGTGTCAAGGTAATACAGCTTATACATTGTTGTGGACACCAGGGAATTGGGCCCGTGTTCGTAAGTTTAGCGACGTTGATGCAAGGACAACAATCTGATATCATTGAGGCTGGACGACACTTGTAGGGCCAACTCATCTGGGTATGGGGCCATGGCTGATTTTGGTGTAGTGCATTTATTTGGTACTTTTGGGATCAAGCTTTTTAATAATTATTGTTGATTATCAATATCTTTTCATTTCGTTATTTTTATTACTTTGTTATCATTATTTGATCAATGCCTAGTTATAGGACTCTAGACATTGTGGTCAGGATATAGAATGAGGGAATCACATTTCTACTTATCTTATTTGTCAGGATTCCATATCCTTACCCTAATTTACACAATTCAAGAGTACTCACTTAATGGATGTATAATAGGTTCTACTTATTCTTCTGATGAATCAACAACTCCTCAACACCTAACAAAAGCCCAAACAACATTATATAAGAATTGAAACATATGCATATTTATGCTAATAATACTTAAATCCTTTATCTTGGCCATAATTACCTTAAATGAACAACCATTTATTCTATGGATTTCTCCCTTTAATAAATTCCTCTTAAATAATTTAATGCATTAAAACCTCTTCATTGGAGCTGCCATTGTTCTAAAAGGCCTCGTCTGAGGCCGCATAGGCCCCGCCTAGGCGCTAAGCAGTAGTGGTCTGCCTAGGTGTCGCCCAGGTGCTAGGCGGTAGTGGTCCGACGCAACTAAGAAAAAATATCATATATTTGATAACTAAATGAAACCAAATAAGTCTTGAGTCACAAATATTATAGATTTGATGTTATAGAAAAGTTTCATACATTATTCATTGTTGTATTAAATAAATATTAATTCTCTTAATAAATAAGTCCTCGTCTAGATCTCCTCCTCGACTCCTAGGCGCTAGGCCTCCCTTGACCGCCCGCCTAGCACCTAGCGCCTTTAAGAACATTGAGAGTTGCATGCTTATGTTAATGCTGACTGAGCTAGTGATGCGATGGACAGCAAGTCCACCTCGGGTATTTGTGTTTTCTTGGGGATTCTCTCATTTCCTGAAGCAGCAAGAAACAATATGTCATTGTTCGCTCTACTGCTAAAGTTGAATATCGTGCTATGGCTCAAGCTACTGCTGAGATTATTTGGCTTCACTAGCTACTTTCTAATTTGGATGCTCCTCAGTCTTCTCTTACACCTCTCTAATGTGACAATCGTAGTGCCATTCAGATTGCTTATAACACTATTTTTCATGAGCGCACCAAACATATTAAGATCGACTGTCATCTCACTCGTCACCATCTTCAAGCGGGCACTATTTTTCTACATTTTGTCTCCTCTACTCTTCAGATTGCTGATTTCTTTACGGAGACTCACACTGTTGCTCATTTCCAGTTCTTATTGAACAAACTCTCCATGATTTTTATGGAATCATCGTGAGTTTGAGGGGGGTGAGAATATTCCATATATTCTAAAGATAGTTACTATATCTTTAGAATATATTATATAAATATTATGTTTCCAATTAAGAGTCCTGTAATTATGTAATTGATATCTTTGATTGTGTTTCCTTTATTTGTTCTTTCGTACTTAGGTGTTGTATAGTCCTATATATTTGTACTCCTCCTTTGTATTAATACACATTCTGTAGAAATGTGCCCCACATCGCATGGTTATGTCTCATCTATACTAGTTATAAGACTCAAGTTTCCCTCTCCTTAACACCTTGGTTTTAAAGAGGAATGTGGATTGGGCTTTTCAACTTGGAATCAGAGCCTGGTTGGGCATGTATCTGGTATGCCGAGTGTCCGGTTACCCTGTGCTGTGGTTCAGGAAGGTGTGTTGAAATGTGTCCCACATCACCTGGTTATGTCCCATATGTACTAGTTATAAGGCTCAAGTTTCCCTCTCCTTAACACCTTGGTTTTAAGGAGGAACGTGAATTGGGCTTTCAACTCATTCAATAATACAATATCAGTTCTCTTCTCAAAAGTTTCAGGTTGAACTCCTTTTTGTAATATGAGGTAAAACATAGGCGTAAACTTCTATTGCATCTGCTTCAGAGCAGTCTCCCTTCCTCACAAGTACATGTCGAATTTTGTTAAACCATGATAAAATATTTTTCTTGTTTTATGTTTTGGCTCACAGGGTTCAAGCAAAGCCAATATCTTAACCAGCTTAGGTCATCAGATATCATATAATGATCAGTCAGAATAAATCCCTGAAATAATGGAAGACACATATGACGTGATTAATATATCCCTCCAAATGCATAACGAATGTAGAAAAGTTAAGGCAGCCAATTTTGGAAGTAACAGAGGTACCTGGAAAACTTTGATGAGCTTCAGCTCACCTCTACGCTTGATCTCGAAACCTTTAAGCTCTGCGAGAGTTCCATCATCGTTAAAAACAGCATAGCGTTTCTTAATTAAAATTCCTTCTTCCTTTGAAGCTGGAAGAATCATGGCCTACATGCCAGAAATGGAACCCAAACAACTTCATTATATATGAGAAAAGATAAACCACCAAATGTAAGAATGACATTATCACCAATAAAGTCAATGTTTGACATCAGCTTATAGATTATCAGTCATCGCATTTACCTTATAGGGTCCATCCACTTCAAATTCAATTGAGCATTCACTGTGTGTTGCATATATTTTGTTAACCGCATCATTGAGCGTCTACAAGAAATAGCAGTTGGAAGCAGTGAGATATATACAGAGAAATGCATGATGCTTCACAAAATCAACATGTGAGTATTTAACTTGAGTGAAGCAGAATTATTGCCAACACATGAATGTAGGAGAATCCAAAATCGAGAAAAGTTGGGTTTCATCTAACCTGGTACTGATCATTTGTGTTGTTCCTCGCCACATCAACATTAAGCATAACACAAGGATATGAAATTGTCAGCTTCTTATTTGAGTCTCTGCAATATATGTACCGCAAAGAAAGAATCTTTATCATACCATGTAAAAGAAACAATGTCTGAAATCTTTCAAACCAAAGTGACAGCAAGGATGATGCATCAGAAAATTTCACAAAAGAAAAAAGATAAAACAAAATGTCACGTGGATGGGGACAACAAAGGCATACTTTGTTTTAAAAGTGAAGTTCTCTGGGAACGATCCAGGTAAAGCACACCAGATACCATCCGTGTCTAATTCAAGTGGTCGTCCAATTTTCTCAACGAGTAAACGTGCATTTTGGATTATTTTGGCACCAGTATAGGTAACAACTCCAGCCATTTCCATAGAGTACCATCTTGCACCCCTGGAATGAAAACCATAAAAAGCATAGATAACTAATTTAAAAGCATAAAGGGCCATACAGGGAACCAAACCATGTATAACTCTATTAAGAGAAACTCACTTCCGCATGACATATCCATAGAAGGAATTCAGAATACATTTATGAGCTAGTTGCAGTGAATCATAAAGTACTACCATATCCTGCAAACATTAATAAGCAAGGCCAATTACCAGTGACTAAAGGAGGATTTAGAAACCATCTCAATGTTATTATATTTAGGATGTTCAAATGAAGGGAAGGAACAAGAAAGCTCAGGCAATCATACTTGTGCTTCTTGGATCTTTATAGAATTTCCACTTGATTTTGCTTCTGACAACTTTCCCTTCCAAACCTTATTGAGTCCTTTGTATTCATACCTTCTGTCTCGGAAACTTAAATAAGAATAAAAATAATATCTATTTAGTCACTCTACAAATTCTTTGTTTTTCTCTCTAGCAAATAACTACATGTTCATTGTTTGTATAACAAACAATTTAGAACTGTGACTACGTCATCATGCATACAAGGATGCTTATGGAACAGAATCTTCTTACCTGCGGACGGTATCAACATAAAAGGGGTTTTCGCGCATGCAGATCCCTGCTTCTCGAACCTCAGTTACTGGCTTGTCGAGTACCCTTTTATAAGCCTAGAAAAGGGAATCCAACATAGTTTGTAAGGAATGACTTAACATTTTCATATGCTCAAGCAGCAGGGACACTAATAAATAGAAGACAAGTCCATACTGGAATGTAGCACTTTTAACATATCTTATAGTCTCCTAGAAACTATAGCAAATGTTCCATGTGAATTTTTATAAACTTTTAAGCGTATCAAATAAGAATTATATTTCATATTTTGAGATGATGCTTTGACATGACACTCACCACTAGAGCTTATGATATCTCCCAATTAGAATGGTATCCTACATTGTTCACTAAATGTGTCAGGAAATATTTTGATATTACGACTAAGTATACATGGGGGGACGTAGGTGTAATATTCACCCTAGGAAATTTTATTTGCAAAAAAGATTTAAAAGTATGTGTTTAGTAAAGTGATTAGTTAATTGGAAGTATTAACAAAATGTGATAAGATCCTATATAAGAATAAAGAATTTAAACAATGGTTAGAAGTAAGATTTTGGAAGAAATAAATTGAACGGGGAATGAATAGTGGGAAATAAGATGGAAAAATTTGTGAGATTGTTGGAAATCAAGTTTTTTGGAAATTGGCTGCACAACCAATCTATTTCCGGAAATGAGAAATAGATTTCCGGAAGTAGGCTTAGGATGAGGAAATTGAGGGAGGAAGATTGGTTCCCTGGAATTTGGCTGGGGAGACCAAATCATTTCCAGAAGTAGGGACTGAATTTCGGAACCAAGGGGAGAATTTCCAAAAACTTATGGGTGAAGGGGGAAGTGAGGTTTCCAGAAGTAGCATTGAAGGAACTAAGGAAAAGAACAGAAGTCGTTACTACAGGAAATGAATAGAATCATTTCCGGAAATGACTGTAAAATCCCAAAAATAATTCTGGGTTTGTTCAAATCGATTGACTCGGTTAAATTTGTCTTGA
>NMUG010009578.1:0-11230 GCA_002855965.1 Monotropa hypopitys | reverse complement strand
ATGAATGAAATAACAATGGGGATTTGGGACCTTTGAGAATGTCTTCATTGAAATTGTTCATTTTGGCTTTCCAGTTTGCGTACCCTTGGATTTGTTTGTAGGATTTTTTCGTGGTTTGTGAGGTCATGTAGATTGGTAGCACGTCCCTATGTCTTTTTGAGCCAAATAAACAGCTTTTGCTTTTGCTATCAATGATCTTAATTGCTGTTATATCTTTGTTGAAGCCTTTTGTTCTTGAGCAATACTTTTGTTCTACTTTATAATTGATTTTGAATGCAGAATATTAGTTTTATTTTTTTCCTCCTAAAGATTTATGTGGGAACATCATTTATTTTGCATTGGCTGTTCCCTATGTTGAATTGGATACTTAGAAGGATATGCATATTTGTATATTACAATGCTGTGAAAAAGTTTTTTTTTTGATTTTCTTTACTATTCTGGTCTCTGTATTAAACTTTTTTTTCCTTTCATAAGCCTTTCCAGCCTCCAGCGGTTGGATCAATGGCCCAGCAAAGTTTTGGTCCACCCTTTCCTATGCAAGTAAGTTTCTTCTCCTTTTTTTAGATTTATACATTTTCTTATTTTCTTTTTCAGAACACTTAAAAGATGCATTGTGAGCGATTATATTTTCTCCAGTTTCGGCCTGTGATACCAACGCAGCATGGGCAGCCTTTTCTTCCTGGATCTTCAGCTTCTCACCAGTTTCTGCCCCTTGGGCAAGGTTTATCTTCTCCTAATGTCGGGATCCCTTCTAATCAAAGTCAACCACCACAATATTCTCAACAAATGCAGCAGTTACCTCCAAGGCCCACCCTTCCAGTGCAGTACATCCAAACGAGCATGCCTTCTAGCTCACCACAGCCTCAGCAAACTGCTCCCCCTCTGAATAGTCATATGTCTGGTTTAGGTGCCCCTGGAGTGCCTTTTTCGTCCTCATATACAGTAAGCTATTACAAATGTTGTTCTTTGTGTTTGTGTCTTAGATTTTCCTCGGACCCCTTTTTCATAATTTTGTGTTGTTTCAGTTTGCACCATCTTCTTTTGGTCAGGCACAACACAATGCCTCTGCATCATCACAGTTCCAACCATCACAATTACATGCACAATTTGTTCCCGTTGGGGGACAACCTTGGATGCCGATTGGAGGTCAGGGTGGACCACTTGTTACACCTGTCCAGCAGATTGGGCAACAATCCTCGGACACTGTTTCTACAGCACCTGTACGTCTTCCCTTTTTCGTTTCAATCCAGTTTTGTTGTTCCAATTGTGTTTGTTGGTTGTTAAGGGTAGCTGTTGATCTTGTGTTCAATGGTTTCTTGTTTACATAACCAATAAATGCCAAAACCGATTCATTGTTTTTTCTTTATCTTATTCATTCCCACCCTGACTGTGATAGTATGCATTTGGATTAAAATGTGATGTCAGTTTGAACTTCGGAGTTTATTGTTAATTCTATTGTTGTTTTAGTTCTTGTTATCACTGAAATTCTAGAAGCTGGTTTTCTTTGAATTGCACGTACCTGATGTCAATCGAGGTGGCTGATGGCCACTTTAGTTGACAACAAGATTTATGAACACATTACTTAGTAAACAAAAAGTACAGTCAAGGTTTTATCAGCTTTAAGAGCGAGGGGTTGCTTGCATACTAATTCTTACAGGCACAATTGTACTAAGTTGAATGGATTTTGTCCTGTGGTACGTACGGGGGATGATTGATTGGAACTTGGAAGGAATGTCATATATCATGATATGAGAATGAAGTTGCTTTTGCCTTTTTTTGTCAAGACCCACCCACACATCTCTTCATCTTGTTCCTCTCGCGACTGCCACCCACTTGCCACTGGTCCCCAACAACATGGCCTGCCGTCATCAACATTTGCCCCACCACTTTTTTGTCCCTCCCTCCCTTTCCCCATTACTGTCCCGGAGGCCCAAACTCCCACAATTGCGTAGCCCCCTGAATTAGTAAACAAAAAGAACCACTCTTTCACATGCGTTCCCTCCCATGGCAACCACCACTGCCCAACTCAATGGTTGCCGGCGGTTGGTGATAACTACAGCCTCTCTCCCTCCGTCATCGACTCTCAACTGCCTCTGTCAATTGCTGTGATGGCCATAGCCGTTGATTCGTCTTCTATTAGTCAACCACCATAGTCACCTTTCCTCTTCTCGCTCCCCCCTTCACTCTATCATGCTCCTATCATCCATCATCTCTTCCTCTATTTCCAACCACCGTCACTGCCGCCTTCTCTTGTTTTTCTACCACAAAACCGGGAATTCTGAACTCCAGAAATACACAGGCACTTACAAAGATGCAAAATCCTACTTTGATGCACTTGATAAAACACCAAAGTTTCACGGGATAGCCATTTTTCCATTTGTATTAATGTTATGCATGAAGAAATGATGGCTGAGGAAGAAACTCAGAGGGGTAGGGAAGGGGAGTGAATATGGCGTTTAGGAAGAGTCTGTAAAGAGAACTAAAGATAAAATAGCATGGGCACTATGGTAGTTTACCCTTCATTGAACAGTGTTACATAACTGGAGAGTGGATTGTGATTACCAATGCTACTAGGAGCGACAATGTGATTTCTGATATCCAGAGGTGAGTGCAATTTACACTTTCTACTATTTTGGTACAAAAAATCAGATAATGTGAGGGGAAAGAAAGGTGATGAGGAAGTGAGTTTAACCAAACACACTTCCAAAATCTTAGTTGATGATTCATCAGAGAAAAAAGAGGCTTCGTTTGATTTTGTGATGTGCTTCCTGTGTATTCTGTGTAGAAGTGAGGAGTTACCAGCCTGTATAGTGTGCGATTACCGATGATATGAGCGTAGGGATGGTAACGTTCACGCATGCACACACACGCGCGCACACACACAAAAACAAAAATGTGAGCGGAGTATTCCCTTTATAATAGTATAAATATAATTACTTATATATATCTATAGTTTTTGTAAGACTTTTTCCTGTGTATTATATATTTTCTATATATAATGGAATTTATGTAAATAAATATTTCGGTTTGGTTTCGGTTCGAATGTTGGTGCGGTTTTAAATGTTACCAAAACTGAACCGAAGACAATTGTTTTTGGGTACTGATTCTGTCACAAATATTTTTGATTCTGCCCTCCAAAATGTTTGTGGCAATATGAACTGGCCTTGTTTTTTGCAAAACAATAACCAAAACCAAATACACGATTTTAAAAACAGATAAAAACCGCAGCAAATGGTTTGGATCGATTTGGATAACCATCGGTTTCGGATGAGATTGCCATCCCTATACGAGCGACACTGATTTCTGAGATCCTGAGGTGAGTGTAATTTACACTTTCTAAATTTCCCAAAAATGTGAACCAAGATTAGCCACAATGTTATCAGGGTTGATTTCAACCTAAGCAAGAAAGATACACTCAAGTCTCCTGCTAGTTTGGTATGACAAATCAGATAATGTGAGGGGAAAGAAAGAAGACGGTGTGGTGAGTTCAAGTGAACACTTCTAAAGAGCTTCACTTGATGGCTCAGAGGAAGAAAAAATAAAAGATTCATTGGATTTTGTGATGTGCTTCCTGTATACCTCTCTGCAGAATTGTGAGTTAACTGTTTGTATGGTGTTTTTTTGGGATTCCTTCGTAAAGCATGTATAGTTTTAATTCCCCATTCTGCCTTTTGCATGACCTGAATGGACTTTCCCTTTCCGCAATTAAATCTTGCGACTCCCACACAAGCATACTAAGTTTATTGTATGAAACATTTAGCTTTAAAGAATGTACAGGTGTGTTTGTGAACCTTATGATGCTGCATTGAAGTCCATGTCAGCATTATTTAGTATCATACAGCCGCAAAAGAGTAATATATATTGTAAATTTGTAACTTCAGACCTCTCTTCACGTAGTCATTTCTTTCCTCTGTTTTAATACGAGATTCAGTCAATCATGGCGATGAAAATATATATTTCTTTACACAGACAGCAATTAGCCAGGTCTAGGATACTTCAATGATATTTTAGAAATCAGGTTGCTGTTGTCTTGTCTATCTTAACAGCAAGCAGATGACCTTATCCATGATAAACATCTTTGATGATTATAATGTTTTTGGCTACTGTTTTGTGGTAACTGATTTGGAAAGTTTTGTGCTTTCTACTTGGTGAAATTCCAGGCCGTAAATGTTCTTAATGGTGCTCAACAATCCTCATCTGATTGGCAAGAGCATGCATCCCTGGATGGGCGGAGGTGAGATTTTATCATGGGACAGTTGTGAATTAACTCTATTGCACCGCAATTGGATATTACTTCATTTCATTTCGAATTCATGCCATGAAAATGGTGAATTTCAGAATGTCACACTTATCTTTTTCTAGGACGTGCTTCTAATCTCTTGTTACCTTGTAGATCTCTGGTTGCCTCATAGATTTCTTAATTTCTTTATTGGTCATGGAACTTCTTTATACGTTGTGTTCTGATAATACTTCTGTATGGTGCGTACATGTTCAGATATTATTACAACAAGAAAACAAGACAATCTAGTTGGGAGAAGCCTTTGGAATTAATGACCCCAATTGAGGTGTGCCACGATCCTGCCTTGCTATTTCTCTGCAGTTTTTAGTTTTTGTGTCATCTTATCTTACCTGAGAAGCATGCTTTCAGATGCCTTGGAATTTCTTGAATTTTATTCCTTGTGGATGTTGGCAGTTGTAACAATGTTTAGATTGATTGAAAGTTATTTACCAAAACGATAGATTGGTCAAAATTGGTTCATGTGAATTATCATTTTCTTTGCATGTCTTTCACTGGTCTGTAGATGTCATGGCAAAGGGAATATAACGACTGCTCTATATGCTCACTATGAAGGCAGGTTTCACTTTCTCAAGGCAGGCAACAATTTGCTATTTACATTTTACTTTATGTTGTAGGGAAATTTTCACGTGAATTGGTGGCTGATGTGATTATTGCAATTTAGAGATTGAATAATAGTTTTTTTCTCTTTTCATTTTTCTTCTTTCTTTTTTCCTATCCTCTTTTTTTGGGTAACATGCACCGGTTATGTCCATTATGTGGATTGTTGCTTGCTTCGTTCCCTTCATCTTTCTTCCCATCCTTTATTTTTGTCTAGGGGATGATGATGTTATTTTTGTGTGTGTGGTGGGGGGTGGGGCTAAAGTGGTGCACTTGTTCACCGGAGTACTTTTCCTCTCCTTCCTTCTTTCGTTGTCCTTGCATTGTGCGAATTAAGTTGTATATTGATGCATGACATGTTTCTTCATAAGTCCATGTTAACAACAAACCCACTGGGTTCGATAATTGATGTCATGCAGTTGATCAGCCTGCACAATGCATTTGTCTGTTCTTCTGGTTATTTTAGCCTGACAGTAACTTAACTTTTCATTTATCATGTCTGAATAAACAAAGAGAGCAACAAGCTGTGGTGTGGTGGCCTACGAATGCCCATTTCAATTGATTTTTTTTCGCACTTCTGCATTAGGTTAAAAATTAATTCCAAGGCTAAATCATGTTGACATTTGTGCATGCCTTTGTTTGTGATATGACTTCCTTTATGTCTGCGGTTCGAAGGCTTCTATAGGTACGAGGTTTTCTACCCACCCGAGAAGTATGAAAGACTGTTAATGGTCTGCTGTGCCTATTAGAGCTGTGTGGTGGTTTGTGAAATTTTCCTCTCTCCTCCCTTTAGCTATTCTTCCTCTCGAGATCTGTGGTAACATGTCCTCTCCTGTGTCTTTCGGTGAGGTTATAGGGCTGGTGAAATCTTAACATGTGGATTAGTTCTTGACCCATTGGAAAGATAAATAATTTTTTTCTTCTTAGTTTGCTTGATGCTTACTTCTTGTGATCTCTTTTGCTCATATGTAGTCTGATTTACCTTTCATGTTCTCTTTAACACTTCATTTCTTTTTTCTACGTGAATTTATAATATGCTTTTCCATTTCTTGTTGGGCATCTCTATTTTTTTGACACATAATGGTGCGCATTTGGATTTTCATGATGAACTTAAAAATGCAGACTGAGCAAACCCCATTGAATTTTGCGGTGTTCTTGATAGTTGCCTATCTATTTCAGTTTTTGCGTTCTAGTGAGTAGGAGGTATTGCATCCTATTCTTGCCGATGTGCGTTGAGTGTTTGCATTCTAAACCATGGCAATCAAGTGCTGTGCACATTATGCCTGAACAATTGGTGGTTGCCATGTATTTATATTAAACTGCCAAGCATAGGTAGACAGGATCGTACAGGATCTTTTGTGTGCGCATTCTTTTAGCAACTCATTTTCTTTGATGTGTAAACATCATATTCTTCATAGAGACTTCTTTTGTGGCTTTTGTTTTGGAGGAAAAGAGAAGGGTGGGTGTGGTGTGGTGTGTAAAACACCATCTTTTGTCTGCCAAGAGGTAATTTTGGGCTACTGATTATAACTAGGCCTTTGTTTGTTTTGAAGCAAAGGAGCTCCTATTGTGCTCTTGAAGCTGTTTTGGTGTTGGTCATTTTTGTATTTATGACCCCATATTCAACAAAATCTAGTTTTGGTGGTTACTCACGAGATATCCTGTTTGTTGAACAAAATGTTGTTGTGAGTAGTTAATTCAATTCTCTCATGTTTTCTCTTTCACCCCCTTCCTGCCAAAGTACGATCATGAACAACTTTGGGTTATCTTTGGATGAAGAAAAAAAGAGAGACTCATGGCTAGATGAAGGCCATGTTTGACTATCCGGGGAGAATAAAAACTCATTTGTTGTTTATTCATTTTGTGCTATTCTATGCCTGTATTCATGGCCTAAAAGGGTAGATTCATCCTCTGTTGTGTCGGTGTGACAGGGAAAGGAAGCACCTTTTTTACATAATGCATTTGTAGGAATTGGAGCTTCAAATAATTGTAGTCTCATCTTTGAATTTTTTCCCCAATGAAGTAACCTTTCCGCCATGAATTTGTAAGGACTCAAGGTAGTTGTATTTATTGTTTTTAATCCCTGTCTGCCATATTCTTAATTTGCAAAGTTATTTTTGCCATGGCTCACATGTGGAATTTCACTCGCTCTTAGTTATTAATGCTATTACTTCTAGTTTTTTTCTTACTTTCACGTAGATGGACACTTGTGATGAACTCTTCTATTGACAAATTTCTGTAACTTAAACAGAAAGCCGATGCATCAACTGTGTGGAAGGAATTCACAACTCAGGATGGTAGAAAGTGCGTTAGAACTATCATTTCCTTGTGGATCTAACTCTGTCCTCTGAACTATGAATTTTGGAGTTTGTCTTGGACTATAATATAAGCACATTTGCTTTTGTAGGTACTACTACAATAAGGTTACAAAGCAATCTAAATGGCAAATTCCCGAGGAACTGAAGGTTTCATAGCAGAATTTCCTGATTTTCCCCATTTGAACGATCTTTTCTATTTCTCCTTTTTGTCTCATGTTCACTTGCCTCTGCTAACAGGTGGCTCGTGAAGAAGCTGAGAAAGAAGCTAATCACGGAACACAATCAGAAATTAGCATGACTTCTAAATCAATGGAAAATATCAATGTATCTTCTGCTGAACAAATTTCTGCTGCAGTAACTTCGGTTAGCTCCATCTCTGTTTCAACGGTATCTGGGTTAGCTTCAAGCCCAGTTCATGTTACACCAGTTGTCGCTGTTAATGCCACTCCTACTGGATCCTCAGCCCACCCTGTGACACCTTCTGCTGTGACATGCACGTTTGGTGTTTCCTCCCCTGGTGTAAATGTCACTCCTTCACCTTCTGCTGCTTCAGGAAGTACTGGGGTTCTTGCTGCTTTAGTTAGCACTGACACTACACCAATGTACGAACGTCTTCATCTGCTTTAGTTTTCTATTCATCTAGCTTTGAGTTTTCACTCTGATGGTTAGTTTGAGTTATTATATATTGCTCAATAATTGAAGGACTAGCTTTGAGAATCCATCAGCTGGCGATGTTTCAAATTCTTTAAGTGGAGCTTCTATGCAGGATCTTGAGGTATGAATGGTTAAGTCGGGTTTGTGTTTGTGAAGTTCTTTGGACCAACTGTATTTGAGTGGTGGCTTCGAATCATTTGTAGAGTTATTATTTGTCCTTCATAAGGAAGAAGGCAGACTTAAAGTTTTGCTCTCATTCCTTTTCCTTCCCCTTTCTGTTGAATTCCGTTTAGGATTCGGGTGGCTTCAATTGCAATTCAAGGAGGACCTAAATGAATTTTTGGACAAATCTGATATTTAAAAAAATTTAGTATTGAGCAACCTGCGAAAATGCTTAAATTTTATGACCTATGGTTCACAAGGTAATCTCCAAGAAGATAGAAAACAAAATTCAACGAGCACTCAAACCTAACTTTCCAAGTTTGCACTTTCTAGAGCTGGTTGCACATTGGTTGATTTTTAATTCCAAAACTAGTATATGAGCATGTACGGCCTCTCCACTCCCAATTGGTTTTGAGTTGGATGCTTAACAGCACTTATTAAAAAAAGTGTCAAGAACTTTTATCAACATATTGTTACAGAAGATATGCTAACCAACATACATAATTGTTTCCCTAGGAAAAAGCTCATCAGAAAATACCCATTTGTCTCTGAAGTCTAAATGTCAGTCTGTCAAATGAACTCTTTAATTCACGTCTTCTCTCCTTTTCTGCTTGGAGTTTAAAGTATAATGCGGAAACCAATAATTTGATGACATCACCTTTTCTCTTGATAATATGGTTGACCTAGAAAGGAACATAAAGTGTGGTTACTTAGGTTATTTGAGTTCCTTCTGTGAACATAATCACCTTAGTTCTTGGCTCTACCATTTCCCAAGGCTTATTACAATTTCTTTTGCAAAAGGAGACATGCATGTTGATGCTCAAGTTCTTAGTATGTCCAGTTGTTGTGTGACTCGCAGGAAGCAAAGAAGGGAATGGCAGTTGCTGGAAAAATTAACGTAACACCAGTAGAGGAAAAGCCTGTTGAGGATGAACTTTTGGTGTATGCCACCAAGCAGGTATCAACATGGATAATGCTGCGTTTGATTTACTTTGTATGCCAGAACGTCCCTAGATTATTCTTTTCATCTACTTATATTCTTTTTTATAGGAAGCCAGAAATGCTTTTAAAGCACTTTTGGAGTCGGTGAACGTTGAGTCTAACTGGACTTGGGAGCAGGTAATTTTGTTTGTGCCATTTCCTTCTGGGAATCTAGTTCCCCCTTCTAACTCGCATTTTTATGGAAATGGGACATCAGACAATGCGAGTGATAATCAATGACAAACGATATGGTGCTTTAAAAACCCTTGGCGAGCGGAAACAGGCCTTCAATGAGGTAAACATTTTTTTGAAGTGTTTAGATGATCCCATGCACAGGAATGAGTTTCATATCCGCCTATTGATGTGTGTCCTTTTGTAATGAAATTATGCAAATACATACATGCTTGGTATGTAAATGGGAAATGCTTCAAACACAACACTTTACACAACATAGTGCACAACATGCTTATGTGGCATTGCATCATTGGTTGTTCAATGAAATGCTACTTTTCAATCTCCAATGATGCAATGCCACATTAGCATGTTGTGCACAACATTATATATGTAGCATTGCTTATGTAAATACACACACATGCTTTCCCTAATTCTGTTTGTAATGTGCTGAAGTACTTGGGCCAAAGGAAGAAGCTGGAGGCAGAGGAAAGGCGCATGAGGATGAAAAAAGCGCGTGAAGAGTTCACAAAGATGTTGGAAGTATGTTTCTAACATCACTTGCATGAGAAGCCATGCTACATTCTGCACTGTTATTTTTACTTAATAAAATAAAATATACCATTGGGATTACTGCTTCGCTCTTTTTCAATTTGTTATAATGTACATTTTGTATTTCCTCCAAGCAGGAGTGTGAGGAACTTACATCAAACACAAGATGGAGGTAATCTTACTCTCTGGAATAAAATAACCATTTTTAGTTACAACAATTACCTAGGTTTTTTGGTAGCTTCGACTGCAATCGCATGCAACATATGTTTAATTTCTTATCACACTTTTTGCATGATCAGCAAAGCTATAACTATGTTTGAAGAAGATGAGCGGTTCAAGTCCTTAGAACGACCTTCGGAACGTGAAGATCTGTTCGAAAACTACTTGGTGGATCTTCAGAAAAAGGTAGTAATTGTTGGTCTCACTCCCAAGTGCACATTCATAAACCTATGCCGATGCCAATTTTCATGCTTTGTTGATCAGCTTTAGGTTTGGGTTAATGGAAATGGTGGGCGAGGGGAAGACCTAAATTTAAATGGGTTGTATAAATTATGTGAATTTGTTTGATTTTGACTGCGCACGTAGTTACTGACAGGAACTGCAAAAACTTATCCATGTAGCCAATTTCTTGTATGCAACATAAGGTCTGGTTTGGTTTCTTACTGGTCATATCATTGGATCTGAATGCAGGAAAAGGAAAAGGCTCAGGACGAGTATAAGCGGAATAGAATAGAGTACATGCAATATTTAGAAACCTGTGGATTTATCAAGGTAAGTCTATGTAAGACCTTGATTCCTATATGAAATCATAAGTTCATAACGTATGAAAGAAATGATCCAGAACTTTTTACTATGTTTTTTCCTATTCTCTGCAGGTGAACACCCAGTGGAGAAAAGTTCAAGATCGGTTAGAAGATGATGAAAGATGCTCACGTCTTGAAAAAATTGACCGCTTTGAAATTTTCCAGGTGAATTGACACACACTCAGACACACACATATTTTGATCTTTTACTTTGGAAAATTAAGTTTATGTTGGCTGTTGTGGCAGGAATATATTCGTGATTTGGAGAAGGAAGAAGAAGAGCAGAAAAAGATACAAAAGGTAGTTAGATTAAACTATTGTGGACAATGTTTGTTGTGATCAATTCTGTTAATTTTTTCCATCACTTAACTCCAGGAACAATTAAAGCGGGCTGAAAGGAAAAACCGCGATGAGTTTCGTAAGATGATGGAAGAACATGTTGCCGCTGGGTTACTCACAGCTAAAACTCATTGGCGTGATTATTGTATGAAGGTAGATAACCTGGCTCATTTAATTGTGCTATAAACATCCTCTTTTTTCTACAAAGAGTTCTCATTATTGTGGAATGTAGGTCAAGGGTTCTGCACCATATCAGGCTGTTGCACTAAATACATCTGGTTCTACACCAAAAGATTTATTTGAGGATGTTGCTGAAGAATTAGAGAAGCAGGTACTTAGAGACAATTAGTGCG
>NMUG010009577.1:0-11229 GCA_002855965.1 Monotropa hypopitys | reverse complement strand
CCTTTAGATAGATGTGATAACAATGATATGGGATTGATATACTTGTATACGGGAATGGACTTGGCTAGATGAGTCCCGGGATGGTCTCTCCATCCACGATATTGTGCACAATGGTGGTTACGTTAACCCTCCCAACAATCTTTGGGAATAACGGAAAGGGATGGTTAGTGTGTCGGGCGTCTACTATACCAATCCTACCCTATCAACGTTACACAACGAAAACATGATAAATGGAAATTTGGGATAACCTAGAAGGGACTTGGCTAGATGTTTCCATGGTGTATCCATTGTATAGGATCTATGAATAAAATGTAAACGGGAACATGTTGTACTATAGAATAAGATAACAACTCACGTGCATGCTCATTTTGGATGCTCGACATGGTAGTCCATTGTTAGTAGAGTTTACATATGGATAGCTTGATTGGGATCATATGGTAGTTTTCGGATCATCGTCTATTTTGTGAGCCTTGTACATCGTCATACATTGTATGCTAGATATTCACACACGAGTCCACACCAGCCTTGGGTATGCTAGATGATAGGTATTTCCTACTTTGGCGTGACACCCTTCTTTTTATATCTTTTCAGATGTTGATCCTTCACTTGAAGGACGTGACACTTAGCTGGCTTTTGGAAACATTTTGAAGAAGTCCCCTTTTATTTTGGTATTTTATTTAGACTCTTTTGAGCTTGTATCGCAGTGTAGGAGGTTTTTAATACTTGTACTTATATCTCCCTCTCTACACTATGGTATGGTTGTATTTTTTTTTCTTTCTCTTTCTCATTCATGCCATGATTTTTCATATTTGTGTGGACGGGTTAATGTAGTGGTAATTTAGTTATTTTCTTTATAATTAAAAAAAATAGTTTGAAAATCCGGGGCGTGACAACGTCGATCCTTAATCCCAATTTTCATATTTCCATCATTTTACGATAATTCTTTTAACTTTTTTTATTTCTAAAATTATTTTCTTATCTCTAAAAAGTTCCCGAACTTCACTGAAAATTTCTATTTATCTAATCAAGTTCAATACAAAATTTAAAAATTTAATTTCGTTAATTTAATCATCTTAATTAATTTCATCTTCTTAATCTCTCAATTAAACGTCCTTAGGTTTTATTATAAATTTTTAAATTTTGGGGTTTTATAACTATGACCAGTAAAATCATGTATGGAAGTCCTTTCACTGGGGGGACATAAGCCGGTGCAATGGTCCTTATTGGGGGACATAAGTCATAGTATGCGTAAGGGATTATGAATTAGACGTTTAGATAATCCACGTAGGGATGCAAGGGTATGATTTAGCATCTATTAGAATATTTGATTCTGGATGACCTAGTACGACATTAATATTAAAAAAATCATTTTGAAATAAGAAACATGAATATCTATTCTATTTACTATTCTGATTTTGATTAGAATTATAGTATGCCTCTGGCACTAGAATAATTACATTCTGTATGATTTTGTTTTGTTATGATTCAATATTGATATCTTTTTGGCATATGTTTTTAGTGAGAAAACTCTCTTAGTGCATGTTATTCAATGAATTCTAAATTTTATGAAAATCAAATGAGAATAACGGTTTCTGAAGTTTCTAATATAAAGAGGACTATTGGAAAGTATTCAAATTGATTATATGATTATGAATAAGATTAGCAGTTTATGATTTAGCAAAGTAAAAACTATATGATATTGAAGTCACAGGATAAAAGCTACCTGTTTGATAAAATATAAGTCACATTCCATGAAAAATCTATGCTTGTGTGTTTTGTCACTCATACGAACTTTAACTTATGAAATTTATTATTTTTTCATGTAAATTGAAGCTAAAATATTAAAGAAGCAAGACATCTAGTTTAGTCTCTAACCAAAAGATATTTTAATAGAAATAAATATAAGTTATAAGTTTGTATGTCTTTAGTTGTAGTTGCTCTGAGACATGTATTTTAAATTGTTTTTTTATGTCGAGTCTATAATTACAATACGATTTTCCATTTCTTTCAGAACTATGCATATTATATTTGTTTCTTCCGCTATTCTCATTATAATTTAATTAAATATGTTTGATCTGGGTTTTTGATTATTAAATCACTTGACATCTGTCACGTATTCCTAAAGAACGAGCCAGGATCGTGACATCTGTCGAGAGGGTTAGAGGTCGTGCATGAAGGATAAACAAAACAAGGTCGTGTGTGATCAGTGAGGGTGTGTGAGATAGACAGTGAGCGAAGCAGAGACTCGTGCAAGGAAAAAATGTTTAGCGGGAGAGACTTCGTGCGCAAGGGAGAGGAGAGAAAGCTTTGAAACTCATGGCTCGTTAAATTAGGTGCATTATGGTCACTTGGTAATTATTTGTCTTTGAGGGCATTTTTGATATTATGTTAAAATTTTGTGAACTGTATTTAGAAGATTTATGAAATCTATTTTTATGGCGGGTTGTATTTAGCATTGAGATGTATCTTAAAAATCAGTATTATCCGTATAAGGCCCCATTTGAGATAAATTAATTTTGATATTAATGATATTTTTATCTTCAATCAATAATAAAGATATATATAATGTCTTAAATTAACGACATCTATATTAAATTTTTCGTCAATTTTTTATATTAAGCATATTAATTTTCAGCCAATTTTTACACATATAATTTCAAAGACAATAATTTAACTAAAATAATTTGTCTACAAAATAATGACAAATATTTCAAATAATCTAAAATACCATTAATATTCAACTTAATTTACCTAAAATCACCTAAATAGTCTAAATCTAAAAAATCTAAATGGGTCCGAGTCACTTGGACCGGCTGATGACTGAGTTTTGTTTGTAATTTGTGGTGGGTGGATTTGGGGTTAAAATTCGAAGCGATGGCTAAAACATGTTTGGTTCTATATACAACTATTTAAATCCTAAATACAGCTCACGGTTTTCGTTTCGGATTTTAGTTTCCGAACGAAATAGGTTATTTCGGATTTTAGTTTCTAAAGTGTTCAAAACATTTTGGAAATTAGTTTCCGAACAGTTCAAAAAAATGTGAAAAAATCATTCGGAAATTAGTTTTCGAAATGTATAAAAAAAACATAAACTGTATTTAACATTTAAGTGGTGGTTAATAGAATTGTCCCTAAAACATTTGGATTTGCATGAGGGTTCACTTGTAGAGACTGAATTCATCTAAAAGACTATTTCTCGAGGGTTTGGAAATCAGTACACAATGCATTTTCTTCTAGGTTTTTTGGGTGTCGAAGTGAACCGAGATCGATCCGTATCTGAAGGTTAAGCTAGTAATAAAAGACGATCAGAGGCAATTATAAGCAATGTACACTGGGTCCAGTGATGGCGATGGCCACGAATCAACGGCGCTGAGAAAGATTCCGCCGCCTTCGTCTATGTTGTGGGTCCGAAACCTCCGCCGCTACATCGGATCTGGTGCCGGACTCGGATCCGAAGCCTTGATGGGTCTGTATTTTATCCTTTCATTGTTCATCAATAAGTTCATTTTGTCACGGAAATCAAGTTTGGGGGAACAAATATATGTCATGAGCCATGAGTAGAACTCGGAACCGGCGTCCCTGTAGCCACACAACCTAGGTTGCATGGTGCAGCCACCCAAAACGACACGGTTTTGAGCCTGTTAATGTCAAAACGATGTCATTTTGACATTAACAAACACAAAACGATGTCGTTTTGTGTGGTTGCACCCGCCTAAGTTGTGTGGCTACATGGAATCCTAATCCATAGAACTCACCCATGAGCTTATAAACAATGCCCACATTCTGTCATTGGGCGACATGGGACATAATAAACCACCATGTTCCGCAGTCGAGGTCCACGGCGGCGCTCGACTCTCATGAACCCGACCTTTACGCGGCGAACCCCGACCTTTACGCGGCGAACCCCGACTTCCCATGACGACTGAGAACTCTGTGGGACTGACTCTAACACCAATGTTAGAGCCCTCGGTACCACTCCAGAAAACCGGTTTGCAAGGAGAGAGTGCCCAGGAGCTTATAAACAAATCCCACATCCCGTTCATTGGGTGATGTGAGACATAACAACATATGCCTTCATAGATGCAATATTATAATCACAAATGTATCTGGCGGGGGGGGGGTTGATTTGAGAATTATTTCTGCACAGTAATTTTCGTAAATGGGGAGTGGAAAACCTATGTAACTTGAACTAATTTTAAAGATTGTATATTATTATACTGTCCATTCCCCTTCTTTGTTCTGGTCTGATATGGCTTGATCGGAATAGAGAACTATGGGAAAATCCAAGTCATGGATTCTATGCCAAAGGCGCCTTGAATGAATTCAGAAGGTTGAAAATGTAAATCTTGCTCTTGAGTTATTGGGACCATTCATGATAATCCATGTTGGGATGATGGTTGTATGGGAATTACAAAATCGTAGGTAGTTTGGCGAGGTTAGAAAGTTAATGTAACATAGGTAAGAATTAGCGTTCTTTGACTTCGGACTTTTGCAGCACTTCTGAAATTCGGTGATTAACTTCCGAAAGACGGAAGAAATAAGGAGGAAGATAAAGATAAAGGACAAATTAGTCTTTTTTATTTGGGGTAGTTTGGTCCTAAAATTTCCAAAATTTAATGAGTTGTATTTAGAAATTGAAGGTTTCTATTTAGAACTACCTAGTTTATTTTTCTGGTAAACCTTTTATAAACGATGCCTTATTGGGAGTTGGGATAAAACTATAATTCTATAGCCGGATTTGAAGTTGAACTGTCGTGTGAGATCCTCCTCAGCTAATATGCACGAATCCTCTTATCGTACTTTTAAATTGTGTTACTTTGTTGAAATTACATTCTTGTGTCCTCGTGGCTTAGGTCACATGCTCTAGAGGACCAAGAAATGGTTGTATTGCTTTATAATTACCAGTGTTTTAATAGCAAATGTGCAAGGAAAGGCGTTTCAACCCTCATGACACAAGGCAGTGAATTTTTTGAGTTCAAATTTGATACTCAATAATCATGAAAATTTAAGTATTAGTATTGTGGACTTGCATTGACCTGGTGAAGCCCTTCCATTACTATTAAGGGCCTTTTGCCTTCGTATTCAACATGCGTCACACTTAGAATTTTTTACGTAGTCAATTCCAAGCCTGGATAAAGGAGGAAGGTTATGTGTTAGGTAGCTGAGGCCCCGTTAGATGCTTACGATATGAATCCAATTATGAATACGACCACAATTGATTGAGGACTTAAGACTGGTTTGACTTGGTTTGGTTTGGTTTGGTTCTGAGTGTTGCAGGTCCTTGGTTCCTTCAACCCTGCAATCCTATTAAGTATCTCAAATGGCATATCATCACATTCTTTTTGCGTTTTGGCACTGATATAAGCATTTCATGCACAAATTAGAATGATGCGAACATGACCAAGTTTACCGTAAGTATATATCGTCTTTGCAATATAACAACATACATCATTTGCAGAACTCGAGACAAAGAGAATCTTATTTGATATTTTCAAAGAGAAGCAGCAAAAGAGTGCTGAAGCTGGCACCATTCCGAGCTTCTATAAGAAGGTAAGCATTCATATTGTTGATATGGAATTGAGTTATTACAGACCGTGTAGAATGAATCACTTATGATTTTGGTACTTCTTTGGTATTTGGTTTTCTTCATACACTTCTGATATTTACTTGGAATAGAGCTGAATTGTAAATGCTGAAGGGTGAACATCCCGTATCTGCTTATGATTTTGTTTGTGTGGTCAATATTTGTTTTCAACATCTTGATTTTCCCTCCCTTTGTTCAGAAACCCGAAGAAGGGTCTATCAGCCACAAGGTCCAGAGGCTGGCTAAATATCGCTTCTTGAAGGTATTACTCACACTTCTTTCTTCTGTTGGTGACTGCTAGCTATCGTCACTTAAGCATTTCATCGTTTTGGTGATTTAGACAAGTGTTTAAAAGCTATTAGTTTTAAAGAGGTTTTCTCTGTCTTCACGGCATGATATTGGGAATTGGGACTCCATATTTCTTTTTTCTTGTCTTTGCTAAATCAGTTTTTAATAGTGAAAGTACACTTTTTTTAATAATGGTAGGATTGAGTTGTACAAATTTCACTATGATTTTCATTCCGTAATGTGATCAATTATGTGATTTAAGAATCTATCTGCAATAGCTAAGTGTAGTCATCATTGCACATGTGCAGAAGCAATCTGATCTTTTGCTAAATGCTGATGATCTGGATGCCATGTGGGTTTGCTTAAGAGAAAATTGTGTAATTGATGATGCCACTGGAGCTGAAAAGGTCCGTGCCCTGCCCTTTTTATATTCTACATTCCTCAATTTCTTTATTTAGCTTCTTTACAAATGTCTGCACTTGCAGTAGTTAACTTGTTTCTTTTGAGATTGTAACAGCTCTCCAACTCATCAAGGTTATATAAGCATGATACATGATTGGTACTAGATTTCAGAAGTGGGACAGATTGTATTGCATTCATCATCTGATTCTTCACATGCTGATTGTCTAGGTGCTAATGGAAATGCATTAATGCGAAAAGTTGCGCAGGTGCAGGCTCGTGCAATTAGTAAGCCTGAACTCAATTTTAACACCAGAAATATTGGGCTTATTTATTTTTAAAGGCTGTATGCACGAGGATTTTACAATTTGAAGAAGTGAGATCAAAGCATGGGGCTCTGAGGATGAGAGGTAAAGATTTGGGGAATGCTTTGGGTTGAACCTGGACTCTAGAAAATACTTTGGTAACAGAGTTAACACTTAATTTGTGGTTGTATGGTTTCAATAAGGGTGATGAGGTGGCTAAATTGGGTCCTATAGGAAGATGGTGGCATTGTGCTGGCTGGAGATCTCCAAAGGTGCAGGACAGAGAGAGGGTGACACTGAGAAGGCCTTCCGAGACAATGGGGAGAGGGTTGGGCTGGAGAGCTAAAAAGAGCATGAAGTATTGCTTGACGTCTTGATGTTTGTGGTTGGTGAAGGGATCCCTTTGTATAAGCAGTGTTCTAAAAATTGTCTAGGTGGCACCTAGGCACTAGACGGCGGTCCAACACCATTACTTTACATTGTACATGTACATTAGGCATTTTGGCATTAGTCGGCAATTAGGTGGTGACTAATCACTAGGAGACTAGTCCCTGACTGGTTGGCGCATGCGCTAGAAGTTGACATTTCTTTCTAGTCTTATGTCGTTTCTTACTCAAACTTGGGACTGGAACACTTTTAAAATAATGAAACGACCGAGTAATCTCCAGGCATCTGACTAGTGGGACTAGGTTCCCGATTAGCGCGTAACTAATTTTACAACAACATAACATAACTCATGTAGTCCGCAATCATTGAGAGTATGAGCAAAGGAAATATTGGAGACAAACCTAATCTTTGGCAACGTGCACAAAGTGGTTGCTCTCATAGAACCACTGAAATAGTGGTCCCTATATACCGTCGAAATAGAGGAGCTAAAAGGATGTTTTGTTGCAGAATTATGTCTCCAAATCAAAGCAAAAGGCATAAAAGAGAGTAGACTTAGAGACCCAAATTATTTTCTGTGCACATTACCATCTTCATCCAGTATGCATAGCATAAGTATTGCACAATAAGACGTACTGTTTTGTGAAATGAATTTTGACATCGAGCCTCAGGGTAGAGCACATCTCTGACTGGTGGCTTAATCCCATCAGTTCTGCACTCCAATGGTTTCCTGCTCCTGTACTGACCCATGCTAGAGTTCAGGAGTTGTATTGCCATATAGGTTACTTAGGTCTTTATCTTGGTCAATGTTTCTCTGACCCTAAGACCAGTTAACGTGGAGCCGTCCAAAGGGATTGGTGAAGGACCTTGATGCCCTTGAACCCTAGACCCCTAAGGCAGAAGTCCTCTAATGGTCTCTGATGGAAATCCCAGGTCTTTCTCTTTTCCTCTGTCGCCTTGTTTCGTGAGGCAGTTTGAGTTATACTGGATCACTTCCAATAGGTGACCTTTGGTAGGATATTATTGGTTATGCTGATCTCGAGTCAAGACCAGTGATGAATGATCTTCATATTCGAGATTCACATTGGGTGATTGCCTGAGAGAATGGGCTGGATGGAGATCGGTGAGCTTTGATTTGCCTTGGTATATGTAAGTGCTTAGGTTTGAACCTCAGGAGAATGTGTTTAGGCTCTTTAGACTGATCATTGACTCCTCTGTCGCCTTACAAGTGCACAAGCTGACGCCACAGGTGTGACAACATAGTGAAGATGGATATATGCACATATGTATGCATGCGTATGCTGATAGAGTATAATGATTTTGAAAGATTAGTTGTTGGATTTGTTATAAGGGACATCTAAGTGCGTGTAAACAGATCTAGCTGTATTTCTGTAGAGAAAGTAGAAAACTTTGGGAATGCGCCTAGAAACCTTAGACATCACACTTGGCAGTTAATTGCTTCATACCACTGATAAAATAGCTTTGGATGCTTTATGAAATTCTCCAAAAAAACATGTTTTCCTTTCAATTAGAGGGATTGTGTTATATAGCTTTTGAGATCTGCTATGTTCGCTAAACTGCTAAATAGGAACTATATGTTTGACTTCTAAAACCAATTTAAGACCAATAAGACCCACAAATAAAACAGTGGTACATTACACATACTTTTGTACTTGTTGATCTGACTTCAACTGCCACTTGTGTTGCACATGTTTTCTTATTGATTGGTATTGAATTCTTGTTAAATGCTTTTCTAAGACTCTCAGCTCGCTAGTTTTGATGTTTACTTATTTGGCACCTTTGATCTAGTTTTTATTTGATCTAATGATCTCTAATGCAGTTACTACAGTGCGATTCCTGTATAGTTTGTTGATACTTACCTGTAATGATACTAATACCTCTTATCTGTCGTCCTTTTAGATGAACTATGAAGATTTTTGCCACATTTCCTCGGTATGCACGGAACAAATTGGCCCTAAATGTCGACGTTTTTTCAGCCCTTCAAACTTCATGAAGTTTGAGAAAGATGAATCAGGAAGAATTGCTATTCTGCCCTTTTACCTTTATGTGATGCGTACGGTAGGTCTTTTTCTTTAATGCTTATAAAAGCCTGTATGCAATGTTGCCTGTTGTCTTTTTGTTGGAGTTTCAATTACGTGCTGTTTTTTGAATATCTATGGTTCTGAAACCCCCTTCCGCCGATGTAACTTATGCTGCTGGCGGTGGTCGACTTATTGCCATTCTCATTTTGGTTTCAGTGGTCGCATTAACACCAAGTTGCATATTTATTGCATTGTCACACCCTCAGTCCCGCAAATTTAGTTCCTTTCGGGAGTTCCAACTTTCTAAAGGGACATGTATTAACACCAAAATCAAATAACCAAGCTTTGATTTCCAAAAGTGACCCTTTATCTCCACTTTTTGTTGGATAAGTGCTTGAATATATAAGAAACGAAGGCATAAAGGAATGTCTCACATGCAAAAAGAGGCCAACAACAAAAGTGCACCTATACACTATCAATTTATCACAAGCTCAATCATGTCAAGAAAATGGTCGAGAGGAGGATTGCACTTCAACTCGAACTAAGTAGCTCGTGACAAGAAAACTTTTAAGCACATACAAATGTGTTTCCAACCAATCAAAATGTTGCCCATTTTTTGCCAAATAACCCAAATCTAACAAAGGGGAATCATTCCCATGGACTTCTTCTCCTCTTCCTTAGCTTGGTGTATCTCCATGCATGAAGACCTCTATACCACACGGATCAACCCAAGGTCACAATAGAGGATGAAGGTCCAAAGCTTCCAAACCAGCAGGCTACGGATAATAGGATGTGACTCAGACTCCACATGCTTTTTACCCATGCAACACCAATCCACAATGATTATCTACATTCGAAACAAATAATGAACAGTGAAGATACCTTTGGGGGAGCATGATTCACCATATCGGGTTCCAAGGAAAGAAATATATTGCCCCTGCTCCTTGATAAAAGGGAATCACCTGAAAGACCACGACAACGTGAGAGTCCTTCATAACGATTTCTCCTCCAACTCGGAATTAGTCTAACCATAGAACCCTCCATAAGAGCAAATGATTCTTCCACTCCCCAAGCATGCATTGCCCAATGAAAGCCACTATCTGAGCAACACGGTTTGTACTTTGTACTTTGTCCTCCACTGAAGATGGTGTTCAACTGAAGCATTCCTTCCCTCAACTCCTTCCATCACCCATCCATGCACTCACCCACCCTATAATATCAATACTTGACCCTCCTATCATCGCTGCCACCAAGTTACATTAATCCTCAAAAACACCCTAATCCTTCTTGATTCCTCTCCGAAGCACTACACCATAAGCTCTAAATACATCTATTAAGGTGCACTCCTTCCAATCACACTCAGTCTTCACACCCACATCCACCATCATCTCTCCCTATCGCAGGATTGATTCCTGAAACTTGTTGATTCTCAAGGTCATCGAATACAAGGATTAAGGCTTTAGAGTTTAGAGTTTATGGTTTAGACCTGTTACACAATGAAGCAAATTCCAGCAAAGAAGGTATCAATGAATGACTTTGTTTATTCTGATTCGGAAAGGTGGAGAGCTCTGTAATTTTGCTCATCAGATACTGTTTTTCCACGAGCCTTGCAATTCAATTACACTAAAGCCCTAAAAATAAGAAATTCAAGATAAGCTTGTTATCAACTTGTAAAGTGTTTGTCTACATTAATTATTCCATTAATTAGAAAAATTAGTAATTGAAATATTCCTCAGCTGTTTCTTTAACCATGTACTCGGGCTTGTATTAATCTCTCTCTCTCCCTCTCTCTCATCATGTAATATCATCATTTTTTCTTTAGGTTTCACTTACACAAGCCAGAATTGACATGAGCGAGCTTGATGAAGATTCTGATGGTTTCCTACAGTCTCATGTATGGTTTCTTTACAATTTCAGACACGTGATTGTCAAAAATGGGCAGTAGCTTCTTTCTTTACGGGAAATTTATGCTTATTGTATAATAGCTACTTGTTGCATGCAATTTAACTTTGACGGAATTCTTTTTTATGAAATACTTACAGGAAATGGAAGCCTACATAAAAGGTTTGGTCCCTAATTTGGCACAACTTCGAGACATGCCTGCAGCCTTTGTTCACATGTACTGCCGCATAGCCGCACACAAATTTTTCTTCTTTTGTGATCCTCATAGACGAGGTATGGCATGTCCTACATCCCATTCATCTTATTCAAGGGAAATAGTTAGAGG
>NMUG010009576.1:0-11232 GCA_002855965.1 Monotropa hypopitys | reverse complement strand
AAAATTTCCTTAAGGGAACGGTCCACAGAGGTATAGGGGACCGGTCCCTCCTGAGGCAGAGAGAACGGATGGGAGCGAGAGACCGGTCCCCTATACCTGCGTGGACCGGTCCCTCTGTTGAAAATCTGTGCGCGAGAGAGTTAAATGAAGGGCACTTTGGGGCTTTCACTAGGGGTTGGATATAACCCTTTGGTCCAGAAATTGGGTCATCCCTACCATTTTGGAATCCTAGAGCTCTCTCCTCTCTCTTCCTCCATCAATGGAGTTTCTTTCTCTCTCCTCTCTATCTCTACCTTCCATTGCTCAAATGAAAAATCTCAAAGGAGGAATGTTGCTCCGCTCCTCAAGAGCTCCCCATTGAGCCGAATATCTCCTCCATCCGTCCAAAACTCAAAGTTAAGAGATTTATGAAGATGATTGGATCGAGAAATGGTTAGAAGAAAGGTGGTTCCCATCGACGAGAGCTACCCGGTGACCACCATAGCTTCACCATCCGGCGATTTTTGGAGCTCCGGTGACTTTCCGACTAAGAGCTTTGGAGGTGCGGTCTTGATGAACATTGAAGAGGATGAGACGATCTACGCGATGGCGGGTTCAGTTCACGACAACATTTTCCGGCGACATTCCGGCGACTACTGTGGCGATTGCTCCGGTAGGTGGATTCTTGATTCCTATTAAATATGCGCGCGTGTGTGTGTGATTCCCATGTTCGTACAAAAATTCCCGTAGAATTATATTGGTGTAGCATTTGGGATTAGGATGGAAAATGCTTCTGTAAAACCACTTGGACTTGGGTTGATAGGCATCGGTAATTAAATTAGTGACGTTACTAATGTCGATTGATGATTAGGTGATTAGTTGATCATTTTTAATCTCTTAGGCGCCACGTGTTCGATGAAAAATCCTTAGTAAATCTTGGAGGGACATTTAAGGAGAATCGCATGACAAACTTGAATTTCCATCGAAGAGGTACACATAGAATAATCGTAAAATCCTTGCGTTGGTATTCACGTGGAATTGAAATTGAGGTCAAGGGGTAGTATTAGATAAATTAGCGATCCCATTGGTTACGTGAAGTCTCGCTTGGCATTGCCAAGGTCGGAGACATGGACTTGCCCACATATGGGTAGAATATGAGCTTAAAGCGGGTGGTCGAACTTGATGGCCACCCCGAATGGAACAACCTTGAGGGTTGCTTCCCTTGACATGACGAAGGTTGGGTTTACGGTGTGAGATTCGGTGAGATGTGAAAGGTACTCAATAAACTTCAAATATTGAGGATGTGCCTACCAAAGGCTACTCGTGTACAATCTCGAATCTACCACCTCAACATGAAAGATGAAAGTAAGAGTGATGACTTTCGCGTGGGTACTAGCATTGGCTAGGGGGCTAGAGGTGGATAGTGAGAAGGTTGAATATGCCTATGAAACGGTGGTAACAATAAAGAATGCGGCATTGGTTCGAAATCAACTAGCATTGGCTAGGAGTGATCACATGATGAAATCGATGAACAAAACACTATAACGTACACGGTTGATACAATTAAATAGCATTGGCTAGGTGACGTAACGATAGGGGTATGATTGATATTGGATATTTGATACAGGATGCCCTGATCTTGTGGGTCCTGGGATGGTCGCTTCATCCACGACATTGTGCACAATGGGGGTACCTTGGCCCTCCCAGTGATTACTTGGGGAACGTATGGAAAGGATGGTTAGTGAGTTTGGCCGCCCACTGGACTACTCCTACCCTATCGAATGTTACATGACACTTGGATTAGGATAGCAAGGAGTGGACTTCTGATGGGACTCCTTGGCTTATCCTTGGTTACATGACACGTTGGACTAAGATAGCCTGGGGTGGACTTCTGATGGGATCCCATGGCATATTCAAAATGGCAAAACGCGATACTTGACTTTTCATGGAATGGACTTCTGATGGGATTCCAATGATCTGTCTTTGCAATATAAAAATTATGCATAACTGGAGTGGACTTATAATGGGACTCCATGGAATATTATACCACGAATCAAAGATGATAACTTGGAATAGACTTGTGACAGAATTCCAAGGGAGAACTCACCCACGAACAAAAAGGGGAACTTAAAAGAAAGTGTATTTCAGAAGGATATGAATCGTACCAAGAAAGCAAGCATGTGAACATCTCAAACGTAGTAAAATATATAAGTCACGTAATTAACTCCACGGATAGATGACAAGGCTTGAGAGTGATGTGTATTACGGGTACTCATATATGCGTTGTACAAAATCTTAATAGTTCCCAAGATTATTACCCCTTTGTAGAAAATGGGTCGTGACGACTTGAGATTCGGTTGGTTTAGCCATTAGGCTTGACACTTTTTACTTCCCTTGTACTTGAGGAGGTTAGTTGACGGACCTATTCCTAGGTCACCCTTACTGCTTGTGTTGTCTTCTTTCTACTGCTTCACTACTTGTGCTTCTTCCTACAGTTTGCTATTTTTTGTCCTCTACTATTGCTCTTGTTTACAGCTTTACTATTGTGCTGGCCCCTCCTAGGCATGCACCACTCGTGCATGTTTGGTAGTGGTCAGGAGTTTATCTACTGAGCCGTGCTATGCTCAGACCTTTGTGGTCCCCCCTACAGGTTGTTGCAGGGACCGGTCTAGATGGTTGAGCTTGGAGCTTAGTCAGCTTCTGGGTTATCAGGGATCGTTGCAGCAGGTTTCTCTTGGCTCTTTGTTGGCTCCCGAAGGTGGGATGTACCCTCACTTCTCTTTTCAGTTAGCACTTCATTTGTAGCCGTTTGGCTTTTGTTTTAGCTTCCGCCCTTTCTATTCATATTGTATCATTTGTATCTGGAAATGTAATGAGAACTTGAATGAAGTGTGTAGATACTACAAGTGATGTTTCCCCCTGCTTTTATTTAAATTGTTTTACAAAAAAATTGGTTTGAAAATCCGGGGCGTGACAACTTGGTATCAGAGCTTTCAGTTCGAATACCTTGGAACCGTGGGGAGATACCTAGTCTCCATGGGTTTTCTTGGTCATTACATTGTTCTTTGATCGTGTCAGTGTGCTTGTGACGCACACATGTTCCATGATTCCACTTCTTGTCGATACTTTATTTGTTCTGTCTCCTTCCACGGATGTTGAGTTTCTCCATCCTTGGGAAGTTGAGTGTTGATCCTTGTGGAAAGTTCAGTTGCCTTGTAGTTGTTGGGTATCTTGGTATCCCTATCCTTGGCATTTTCGATGCATTCTTAGGCAGTCTTCATGCTCTTGTGGTCTCCTCTAAGATTGCTAGAGTCGAGTCGGTATCTGTAATGGATTGAAACCCTTTGGAAAATCTTGAGGTGATTGTGGTGGTTTCCTTTACCTTGTAGTTGTATAGATAAGAATCTCGGTTTCGTGATGGTATAGTAAAATTCTATTGGGGAGTTCTGGCCCTAGTTGGCGATTCTTAGTACTTTGTTGAGCCCCTTGAGAGTAGGTGGCCTGAGCATAGTGGTCTTGTGATGCAAATACTAAGAAATTGTGGTAGGATTGGCTTGTTGGTCTATAGGGATTCACCCTTGTTCCATAACTTTAGTAAGATCTTTAAGGCGTAGTCGTAAATTTTCCTGGTTTCCCTCTTTTAAGGAGGTTGAGTTACCTACGTTTATCTGTGAAGTGAGACGTCCCAACGTCTTCGTTCGTTAGAACGATTAGTGTAAGTGTGACGGTGGCACATCCTTCTCGCTTGGACGTGGTTTTGTGATGATTTGTAGTCGGTAAAATCGTTCGAGATTCGAGGAGGGCTTTTGCAAACTGAAGTTTGGAGTTGTTTTCGTGGCAACCAGACGCTTCTTGGAAGTTGCTTGTTATTCTCGTGCCCGTTTGAACTTCGTCATGACTTAAGTTGGCTGCTAGTCATGTATTAGTCTCTCGGAAGGATTTCTTCGATCAACTTTTCTCTACCCTATGGTATGCGCTGTGCAGTTACAGCAAATCTCGAATGTGATTCTTTCGTATCCTGTTGGTCGGGTCTTGATTCTGTATTACAGCGCTTCCTTTGCTGTGTCCAACTTGTTCTTGCGCGGCAGTACTCCGTCAGTGCGGCCTATTGATTCTCTACCTCGTGTAATCGTGATCCCTTGTTCCTTCGGATCTGTTCTTGTGCGGCATGGTGCCGATAGTACGGCAAGTTTGTGCCCAGCGCAACAATGGATGATCTAAACCCCGCACCTACGTTTTGCAATGTCTTACTCTAATTGGCAATGTTTGACTCGGCAATATCCTAGTGTAGTTGTGTTCTCGTTCAGTTGGCTCCTACTCGACCATGTGTTAGTGCGGCCGCGTTTCTATTTGGCTACTCCCTTGCATAGCATTAGATGCTATTCGGTTGGAGCACTTTTTAGTTTGGTTTAGTTCATCGTGAACTCTTTATGGCATTGTCTTATGCGACAATCACCCTGCCTTGTTCAGTTTAGCCGTGTTTGGCTTAATGGTGACTCTAGTGTCCACACCAGATCAAGAGTTGTCCCTTTTCCTCTTTTGTGTGGCACTTGGCTTGATTGATGCTGGCACTCTTTCGTTGTGATTTTCGTACTTCGCTGAGTGACATATTTGGATTTTGGTCTCTTGTGTGGTCGATTCGTGAAATCCCCGTCGAATGACAGTCTCTTTGCGACTTATCCGTTGACTGTACTATATTCGTGCGATACTTTCCTTCGAAGTACTCTGTCGATAGGAGACTGTGGAGCCTGGACCTCAAGACATAGCGTGAATCAATTGCGATACTATCTTTGGTCGATATCAGAGTTGCGCAGTGGAAACAAGGAAATTCAATCTGGCAATCGTTTGTTTCTATGTTTTGGTTCGAGAGATGAACCAATCTTAGTGATGTACTTGTTGGCATCCACTCCTTCGTTTCAGCGGTTTGTTTGGCAGTGCGGCAACCTTCGTGCAATATCGTCTTCCTTCTTTGGAACTGTGTTGGGTGAAAATCCTCTATTGGATTCGCGGTCTCTTGGCGGACTTCTTGGCCAATCGTCAAAGTTTTTCGTGTTAGTCTGGTTGCTAATGATAAACAACATTAATCTTGCCTCCACTTGTTTAGCTGGGTGTACTCTTGAAATTTCTATCGATCTCGTGAATCGTTTTGGAACCCGTGACGTGGGTAGACTGTTGTGGATTGGGGACGAGTTGTTGAGTCGGTTATTCTTACACCTTCTGTGTAGAATCGACCGTGTGCGTTTTCTTTTGATCGTGCAACTATGGATGACCCAAGGAGGTTGAGTGGAGTATGTGTCCGGCCGGCACATCTCTCATTCAAACCCTTGTGTCACTTGATGTCACATTGTGTGTGTGTGTGGGAACGTATATGTCCACCTATATCTATATGTGTATAGTGTGTGGGGTGTCCGTGGGAATTAGTGGTGAGAAAATTGTATAAAAACACATGTAAGAGAATGGTAAAACCATAATAATAATGAATACCGCTTAGTGTATCCCCGCTTGTTCTTGCTCCCGGTATGCGTTGTTGCTTTCGGCCGATGGCCTTCTATTTCTGAGCTCGTTTGGAGCAACTATTGCTTATTGTATCGTTGATGATTTTGATTGTTGTGCCGATTTGGGAGTTGCCCCTTGTCCTTTGTGCGGTACTCAATTGGATTCTGGATCTGGCATATGCCCTTGGTTGATCGTTTGTTCTTGAGGAGAACTCGTGGTTTGTGTCTCATTGCTTGATGATTGTTTTTGTAAGAGTCTCGCTCATTGGTTGACTCTCTTATCATTGGACCTAAGTCCTTTAGTGTTTGTCTCTTGGAAGAGGATTATTCTCATTGTTACCGTTTTGTTGGTTGATTGTGATTTGTTCTCTGGGAAAACATGGTCCCCCTTGTTGTTGCGTTGCAAACTATTGATCAATTCTTTTTGAAGAATGACTCCTCTTATTGTTGCATTATCATTGATTTGACGACCGTGTCGGTATCCTCCTATCGGGAAGTATCACTTCCAATCTTGTCGTGTAGTTCATAACTTGGACATGAGATTTGTCCTTCGGTGTTTCAATACACTTCTATCCTTAGGAAATTTCGGGGACGAAATTCTTTTAAGGAGGTTGAGATGTAACGACTCGAATTTCTGATTCCCTTTTTATCTAATATATCAAATAGTGATGTCATCAATATTGTAAAATACTTTTAAAATATCTACACTCGTCGTAGATTGGCTAGAGTAAACCCGGATGAGATGAAAGTTCCCGACACATCACCCATTGACGGTTGAGCATTCGATTAAGTCCTTAATGGCTTCCAAATTATTGACGACCTGATCCTTTTGTCAAATCTGAAATCCTTCTTCATCGTAGATAATTCAATTACGAATCCAACGCAACTTGAATCATCTCAATCGGAGGCCGGACGAAGAAATTATGGTCGAAATACTCTCGGTGGTCCCGTCTTGGAAATTTTGAAAATTTCCTTAAGGGACCGGTCCACAGAGGTGTAGGGGACCGGTCCCTCCTGAGGCAGAGAGAACGGATAAGAGCGAGAGACTGGTCCCCTATACCTCCGTGGACCGGTCCCTCTGTTGAAAATCTGTGCGCGAGAGAGTTAAATGAGAGGCACTTTGGGGCTTTCACTAGGGGTTGTATATAACCCTTTGGTCCGAAATTTGGGTCATCCCTACCATTTTGGAACCCTAGAGCTCTCTCCTCTCTCTTCCTCCATCAATGGAGTTTCTTTCTCTCTCCTCTCTATCTCTACCTTCCATTGCTCAAATGAAAAATCTCAAAGGAGGAATGTTGCTCCACTCCTCAAGAGCTCCCCATTGAGCCGAATATCTCCTCCATCCGTCCAAAACTCAAAGTTAGGAGATTTATGAAGATGCTTGGATCGAGAAATGGTTAGAAGAAAGGTGGATCCTCTCGACGAGAGCTACCCATTGACCACCATAGCTTCACCATCCGGCGATTTTTGGAGCTCTGGCGACTTTCCGGCGAAGAGCTTTGGAGGTGCGGTCTTGAGGAACATTGAAGAGGATGAGACGATCTACGCGATGGCGGGTTCGGTTCACGACAACATTTTCCAGCCACATTCCGGTGACTACTCCGGCGATTGCTCCGGTAGGTGGATTCTTGATTCCTATCAAATATGCACGTGTGTGTGTGTGATTCCCATGTTCGTACAAAAATTCCCGTAGAATTATATTGGTGTAGAATTTGGAATTAAGATGGAAAATGCTTCGGTAAAACCACTTGGACTTGGGTTGATAGGCATCGGTAATTAAATTAGTGACGTTACTAATGTCAATTGATGATTAGGTGATTAGTTGATCATTTTTAATCTCTTAGGCGGCCACGTGTTCGATGAAAAATCCTTAGTAAATCTTGGAGGAACATTTGAGGAGAATCGCATGACAAACTTGAATTTCCATCGAAGAGGTACACATAGAATTATCGTAAAATCCTTGCGTTGGTATCCACGTGGAATTGAAATTGAGGTCAAGGGGTAGTATTAGATAAATTAGCGATCCCATTGGTTACGTGAAGTCTCGCTTGGCATTGCCAAGGTCGGAGACACGGACTTGCCCACATATGGGTAGAATATGAGCTTAAAGCGGGTGGTCAAACTTGATGGCCACCCCGAATGGAACAACCTTGAGGGTTGCTTCCCTTGACATGACCAAGGTTGGGTTTACGGTGTGAGATTCGGTGAAATGTGAAAGGTACTCAATGAACTTCAAATATTGAGGATGTGTCTACCAAAGCTACTCGTGTACAATCTCGAATCTACCACTTCAACATGAAAGATGAAAGTAAGAGTGATGACTTTCGCGTGGGTACTAGCATTGGCTAGGGGGCTAGAGGTGGATAGTGAGAAGGTTGAATATGCCTATGAAACGGTGGTAACAATAAAGAATGCGGCATTGGTTCGAAATCAACTAGCATTGGCTAGGAGTGATCACATGATGAAATCGATGAACAAAACACTATAACGTACACAATTGATACAATTGACTAGCATTGGCTAGGTGACGTAACGATAGGGGTATGATTGATATTGGATATTTGATACAGGACGCCGTGATCTTGTGGGTCCTGGGATGGTCGCTCCATCCACGACATTGTGCACAATGGGGGTACCTTGGCCCTCCCAGCGATTACTTGGGGAACGTATGGAAAGGATGGTTAGTGGGTTTGGCCGCCTACTGGACTACTCCTACCCTATCGAATGTTACATGACACTTGGATTAGGATAGCAAGGAGTGGACTTCTGATGGGACTCCTTGGCTTATCCTTGGTTACATGACACATTGGACTAAGATAGCCTGGGGTGGACTTATGATGGGATCCCATGGCATATCCAAAATGGCAAAACGTGATACTTGACTTTTCATGTAACAGACTTCTGATGGGGTTCCAATGATCTGTCTTTGCAATATAAAAATTATGCATAACTGGAGTGGATTTATGATGGGACTCCATGGAATATTATACCACGAATCAAAGATGATAACTTGGAATAGACTTATGACGGAATTCCAAGGGAGAACTCACCCACGAACAAAAAGGGGAACTTAAAAGAAAGTGTATTTCAGAAGGATATGAATCGTACCAAGAAAGCAAGCATGTGAACATCTCAAACGTAGTAAAATATATAAGTCACGTAATTAACTCTACGGATAGATGACAAGGCTTGAGAGTGATGTGTGTTACGGGTACTCATATATGCGTTGCACAAAATCTTAATAGTTCCCTACATTATTACCCCTTTGTAGAAAATGGGTCGTGACGACTTGAGATTGGGTTGGTTTAGCCATTAGGCTTGACACTTTTTACTTCCCTTGTACTTGAGGAGGTTAGTTGACGGACCTATTCCTATGTCACCCTTACTGCTTGTGTTGTCTTCTTTCTACTGCTTCACTACTTGTGCTTCTTCCTACAGTTTGCTATTTGTTGTCCTCTACTGTTGCTCTTGTTTACAGCTTTACTGTTGTGCTGGCCCCTCCTAGGCATGCACCACCCGTGCATGTTTGGTAGTGGTCAGGAGTTTATCTACTGAGCCGTGGTATGCTAAGACCTTTGTGGTCCCCCCTATAGGTTGTTGCAGGGACCGGTCTAGATGGTTGAGCTTGGAGCTTAGTCAGCTTCTGGGTTTTCAGGGATCGTTGCAGCAGGTTTCTCTTGGCTCTTTGTTGGCTCCCGAGGGTGGGATGTACCCTCACTTCTCTTTTCAGTTAGCACTTCATTTGTAGCCGTTTGGCTTTTGTTTTAGCTTCCGCCCTTTCTATTCATATTGTATCATTTGTATCTGGAAATGTAATGAGAACTTGAATGAAGTGTGTAGATACTACACGTGATGTTTCCCCCTGCTTTTATTTAAATTGTTTTACAAAAAAAAATGGTTTGAAAATCCGGGGCGTGACAACGATAACGTCCCAACACAGGCTCGATGACTAGCGATTTTATTGGTTTCTCACATCGTGATGTTACTGCCCTCCCTCGTCTCATCGTTATTATACAATATCAGTTTCCCCTCGATGTTATTGTCTGTTGAGTCATTGGGGTTTCTTTATAGATGATTTCTCGCAATGTTTCTCGCAATGTTTCTGTCCACCGACTCATTCGGGTTCTTACAAATTTCCTTCTGGTGTTACTACCATTAGGCTCATCGAAACCAGTTTCACATCCACAACTCACATTTACAAAGAAAGCATGAAAGCACCCATTACTGAATATGGGCTAGCCAGTTAGATATTAGTGCCCCTCATTATCAATCAACATAGATTCCGGTCATAACATAATGTTATTCCTTCTAAGGCCATTTGTGCCAACAATTTGCACCATAGAGAAGTAAATAATCCAACTCAAAAATTCTAATTTGAATTTACTTTACATATTCTAACCATACTTGGCATTCACGAATTAACTTGTAAAGCATAGACAACTTACCCATATGTTTCCAATTAACATTAAATCCAATCAATTATTCATTTACATAAATGAAAAGTATAACTAATAAACTCACCAAGTATCGATGAATGATACCAAAGCTATCCCCACGAGGCTTTGAAAATGTTAACTGCCCCACCTGTGATAACCTTTATAAATCAATAATGATTCCATAATTAAAAAATAACCACTAATTAATTAATTTTCTATTAAGCCTCAATACATTCAAGGCTCCTAAGGAAATAACCCTAGATACCCTCACACCCACAAGTTCTTAAACCTTGAATTAAATAACAAAGGTTTAGGTAATTTCACCTCTTACAAACCCAAAACCACTCGCAATGGGTTTCCTTAAACCTCCAAACAATGACTATAATCATTGGAAAATGTTTACCTCAAAGCACCGTTCAAACCCTGATCAAAACCCAAACAAACCTTCTGACTAGTACGACACCAGTACAGCACCGCCGTTTGGCATGCCGGTTAAACTGCTCTTGGAATTTTTAGCTAACTGGATAATTTTCACTCACTAGTAGGGAAACCGGTATGCTGGCCGGCATACTGCCCGGTATGCTAGTGCCGCCACCGGTCCCTGAATGTATTCTTGAGGCGATTTGTCGAACCACACTTCTCCAAATCATCAAAAATCTCTCATAGGCTTTTAAAACCTCGAATTTCCTTCAATCCTATTGTTTCTCTCAACGCAAAACACCTTATACACATGTTTCCTACCTTATAAATCATCCCAAGAAGATTAAACCTTGAATTTTTCTAAGGGTTTTCACTAAAATTCTATGAACTTCAAAACTACAAATTTTCTTTGATTTAACTAATATTTTGATGTTAATAAAATCTAAAATTGTAAGAAAAGGATTCTTACTTGATAATGAATTGATTAGGATAAGATTTCCCCTTCAAATCCAAGCCAAACTACAAGATTTCATCAAGCTCACTCTCCTCTCTTCTCCCTCAAATTCCTTACGGGAGAGATAGACTTTTGAGACAAGTCCTTACAAAAATATCACCTCTTAAGGTAAATTTTTCCCTACATCCATCCTTAATTTGGTAGGCTACAACCTACAAGCCATACTTTAGAGTGAATTGACCATAATACCCTCCAAGCAAACTAAAATCTACATATCTACCATTAGAAATTATACTTGGCACCCCTCCAATTGAATAATTTCAATAATTAACCCCCTCATATATTTTCATTCACTTACTTTCCTTTATTCCACACTTTTATAAATTTCAACCTTCCCCACACGTAATTCCAATTATTCTTACAAATAATTAAATTAATTCTTTTAAAA
>NMUG010009575.1:0-11233 GCA_002855965.1 Monotropa hypopitys | reverse complement strand
TGCGTGTTTTGGCCGTGAGTTTCTCGGTGGATTTTGTTTTTTGGTGTTGTTACAAATTGTTTTACACATATTGATTTGGGAATTTGTGGCTGTATGCAAAGCATACAGCTATGAATTCGTTCTTATATTTTTTATTAGCTAAATTACATTTACCTCCTCGAATTCTTTCTCAATTTCAAGGCTCATAATTTATTAGATAATTATAAAGCCTCGAATTCTCTTTAGATATTTTATTTTAACCCAACTTGAATATATTCTCTTAATCTCTTTTTATTCTATTATTAATTAATTAACTCTTAATTAATGCATAATTAAGATGCAGGTCTCACGCATTGTTTCTCTTCACATGCGGGTCAGGGGCCGTACGAGTGGGAGGGTGTTTGAGTTTGTCCCACATCTTCACTCATTGCCTCATCTTCAGTGATGAGGCAATGTTTTTGAGTTAGGCTGCAATGGTTTTGAGTTGGATACTTTAACAATGTGCATCTTTCAGGATCTATGTAACCTCATCTCTCGAGCAAGGAAAGCAAATCGATCTGGTGTGAGGAATGTGAATTGTGGTACAGTGGGGGTAGACTTGTATAAATTATGACATAAGAATGTTCTTATTTCAAGAGAGAAAATTCAACAAATAGAATGTTACTTTTCGAATTCTTTATGTAAAATATTTCTCCAGAAGCATTTTGTTTGATTTTCTTTTACATTTGTCCCATTAATGCTCCATATTTTGGCTGCTTAAATTTATTTTGTTCTCCCTCAAAAAATGGCAAGTAAATAAGTGGGAAAATCGGATAGTTTGGGATTGCTAAATCTACTATTTTGGAACGTTGGAGTACCATATTGTGGAATGTGCATTCCAACACATAATTCGCTAGGATTTGTTAACGAGTTGTGGTAACAGAGTTCAGGACAAACTAGTCAAACAACTGGTATGGAGTGAAAATGGGAAATAAAGATAACATATGAATAAATCTGTTGGACATATGAATAAATCTGTTAGACACAAGAAAAAACTTATGTAGACAAGCAACAAATATGAAAACATGAGATGATAATGTACATCAGCCAAATATTTAGAGTTCACATCACCTCTTACAGCTGATGATTTGGCGGGACAGCATAGACGGTTAAAATGAAGCAAAGACTTACCCGAAAAATTGCAGCAGCCCTAGACAATAGGGGCAAATGTTCTGGAAATCGGCTCTTCCCACTCAAAATCCGCCATTGGACATCATTTGCAGCTCCATCTGGAAATCCTTTCTCTACATGCTTCCTGTTCATTGCATTAGAAACTGAAGATGGAATCATCTCTGCTCCAATCAAAACCAATTTCTGTAGAGCCACATGGATATTATTGCAGTCGTTACAACAAAACCATTTATCCTTAGGGAGTTCCTGCAAACAGAGACCCCACACTGAGTACTCCATAACTACACGTGTCAAAAGCATTACAAAGAATCAAAACTTACTTTCAAATCACATAGCCCGCTGTTGCGCAAACAACCAACATGATACTCCTTTTCACACTAAACACGAATAAAGATCGATATTTAAAATAAATAAAAAAAACCCATGGGTATAAAACACAAGGGAAAAATGGAAGTGCCCCTACTTGGTCACAAAGCATAACCGTTCTTTCATCAAAATTTTCAATACTAAAATCGTGAGCCCTGTAAACAAAGAGTATGAGATCAGTCATACAATCTTGCATAAATGGATACGTAATGATGGGAAACCGATATGGTAAAGTAACAAGATTCAATAAAATCAGAAGGTAACCTATAGCTTCTGCATTTCCTCCAGCAAACAGTTTATCTATATCTCGATCTGTGCCGTTGTAATTGAGCGATGCTAAACTATTAGCACTCTTAAGTAGTCATAGACCCAAAAAAAACTAATTTTGTCATTATTTTTCGCTTCTACTATTGTCGCTACGTGTTCAGTATAGCCAAAATGGCAACATAATTCAACAATTAGTCTATGGTGGCCAAAATATGCAGTATTTATGCTTTGGATGCTAAATGAAAGAATTATGGTAATGTGCACAAAAAGTTATTTGGGTCTACCCTCTCGGATGCCTTTTGGCTCTGGTTTCAGAGTATGATTCTGCAACAACACATTCCTTTAGCTCCTTGATTCTTGACGGTATAGGGGTACCATTGTTTCATTGGTTTTATGAGAGCAGTCATTTTGTGCATATTGCCAAAGGTTGAGTTTGACTTCAATCCTTCCTCCGCCCATAACGTCAATGATCGGGCACTATATGGGTTATGTTATATTGTTGTTGTTGTAGCTTGTGATCTCGAGGACAATAAGAAATGAAGAAAACCTCGGCTATGAAGCACCAACACAGCTAGGAAATCGTCGTACCCTTGTCGGACACACCAAGGACACGGATACACCAAGGACATGCCAAAATAAGTATAGGATACGCCATATGACGTGTCAATTAAATTTAAATGATTTTTGGGACCAAACACGGTGGAGACACGGGGACACCACGAGGACACTACGGGTATACATATGTAAAACGTTTTCAAAAAATCCGTGGTAAATACATAATAATTCAAAAAATGGGTTAAATGTAATATTATGCATCTATAGACCTATATCTATTTGTTTCTTTCCACATATCAATAGAACCCTAACCTAATCGGTCAAACTTTGAAGCCGTGACTCTTCTGTTGCTCCGGCAATCATTGATGACATCACCAGAACAAAAAATCTCTCTCTCTCTCTCCCTCCCTCCTTCTCTCTCTCTCTCTCCCTCTCTCTCTCCACCCGTTCCATTTTTAATAATTTAAATTAATTAATTATATCAAAAAATGTATTTTGATGTAATATATATTATGAGATTGTATAGGGCTATTGTGTGCCTAGTTAAGTCAAAGGGTTAATTATGAAGTGATAAGTAAGTATAGGGTGTCTTGGGGTATTTTATACATGGCATATTAGTAGTAAGGTGTTAAGAGGAGGGGTATAGTGTTAAAAGAAGTTAAAAATCTGATTTGGGGGGAAAGACTTTGCCCTAGCCCTCATTATGTTTTGTGTATCCATTATGTTCTTGAGAAGGAGGTAGAGAGAGAAGAGGGAGAATTGGGTGATCTAGAAAGATTGCTTGGAATCCTTGGCAAATCATCATCCTTCATCAAATATCAAGTAAGTACGTCTATCTCTCTCAATCTCGTTTCTAAAATCATTCAAAGGTGTAGTAGATCTAGGTTTTCAGTATATTTTCGAATTTAAGGTGTGCTTGGGTGAAAACCCTTGATTGAAGGAGTTGTGGGTGTTCGTAAGTCTAAGGATTGATGTATATTCATCATATGGAAGTGTGGAGGTCTTAGGTAGGTAAGGTTTTTGAAGTTTAGAGGCCTATAATCGATTTTTGGATGGTTGGAGAAGAGTTTAATCGAAAATCGCCATTTGAGTGTGAATTTTGCTCGAGCGCATCCCAGTTCGCTCGAGCGACTGAGGTTACGCTCGAGCTTTATATCGAGCGAAATGGATTTTAAAAATCCATGCAGTCGAGCGGGTCATTTCGCTCGAGCGGATGGTCGAGCGACCAATCTCGCTCGAGCAAGGGGTCAAGCAAAATGGTCTGTTTTTGGATATTTTGAGGTTTTGATCGGGTTTGAGGGATGTTTGATCTTTAAAGTGTTGCAGATCATATATAACAATTTAATTGGAGTCTTGGGAGACTTATTGAGAGACATTTGGAAGTCTTTCGGTATTCAAGGGTTCTTAAGAATTTAAATAACTTATTGTTATTCCTTGAGTATCGAATTATTATTAATTTATTAATAATTTATCACAGGTAAGGTGGTTGATCTTCCATCATATCGTGGAGACGTTTTGGCATCGTTGTGGCTAAGGTGAGTTTGTGTTAGATATGAATCACATTTACTCATATGCGAACCTTGCATGTGGTAAGTAAGATTGTGTTAATTAATCATTGAATCTTTGGTTATGGCAAGCATGATAAATAAGTAAGAACATTGAATGTTATTGTTGTACCAAGTTGAGATGTATTTATAGAAGGTACTTAGTTGTTTAACATGCCTAGAGGGTACATAGGATCCTTTGATTGATCTTATGAACTTGTAAGTAGGGTAAGTATTCTAATGCTTTGGGAATGGATAGATAATGTGAAGGCATGTAAAGAATGATATGCATGAAGTGAACTAGGGAATGAAAAATTAGAGTAGTGTAGTGGAAGCGTGATAGACCTATGTTGGTTTTTTTGTTTACTATGACACTTATGTGTGTGTGCTACGTTACGTGTCCGTTGTTGGTTAGAAGTGTGTGTGGCCTCATTGGGCCTTGTCAATCTAATAAGAAATTCTAAATAGGAATGCATTGTGTATGAGTCCATGTGTGATAGAAATTATATCCCAAGTTTATGTATTGGATATTATATGGCACGTGTGTATGTGTTAAGGTGGCCAGTGTGGGCAGATTAAGTGTTTTCACTTAGAAGGTGGCCAGTGTGGGCAAATTGGCATTATTGCCTAAGGTGGCCAGTGTTGGCAGTTCGGCCTTATTGCCAAGAGACTTGTGTATAACCTAAGGTGGCCAGCGTGGGCAGAAATGATAATGAATATCAAATATAGCCATGTGGGCTAGCCTTCGGGCAATCGGAAATTATGTGAACCATGTGTGGTAAATATTAATGAGCAATGAATATAGCCACTTGGACTGGCCTTCGGGCAAGAGTAAGAAAATTGTACTATCGGGTGTGTGTGCGTGTGTTCACCCAAGAATTATAAAATATAACTATTCCTTATAGGAATACAAGTGTTAGAAATTGTGAACTACTAATGTGTCATCACACTAGTTATATTGGCAATGGTATAGTACGGAGGTATACTTGTGTTAGGTGATTATCGTGAGTAATAACGATTTGTAATGAAAAAACAACATTTTAATAATCATGGGCCATATGCAAATTGTGTATTGTGGCATTGATAGAAGTATGTATCTTGGGAGGTAAACTTTGACTGTGTTAAGATTGGTCTATTGTGTTAAGGTGTCCCATATAAACTTTAGAGGTTAAGGAGTAGTCATAGAGGGTAATTCACACCCTTCGTACGTTGACTATTGTTGGACACTTACTTGTAAACACGTTGAGATAGATATAGAGAGTCCCTTGGAGTTGTCTCCCTCCTTGGGCATAGATTGATAAGAATATGAATAAGATAATTATAGATTAATTATCATTGAATTGAGAAATGGAATCGTATGAATAAGATAAAAGTAAAAGCATGCAAGAATTGGGAACAGATATAAATGGGAATAATTGTGATATAAGCTTATGTTAGTTTCCTTTATGCTTTTAGTTCAAGTTATTCTATCATGTTAAATAACTCTTGTTACCCATATGTTTAGATGTCATATCTAACAAACTCTGGATTTCCTTGCTTGTTTTCTTTCTTTCTTTTTATTTTGGCTTGGAAATCTAATAATTTCGGAGGCTTGAGATTCGGGTCCACTACAGGCAGACTTGGAGCAGTATTAGCCCTTTCAGTGGGTGATTAAGTGGTTTATGCAGGTGGCAGTTTTGGCTAGTGGTGTTCACCATTGTCCTTATGTAGTAGATTAGCCTTGTTTTGGGCTTATTCAGTCATTGTAGATATTTTTAGTTCAGGCACTTGTAGCCTTGTACTACCTATGTTGATTGGGCTAGTTGTTTGAGTTGTGTTATTTCAGATTGTTTAGTTTTAGTCTTCCTCTACATTGGAGTGATTCTTGAGATTGTGTTGTTCATTGGGTCTCTATTGTAGAACTTTATGTGAGAGATGTTATTTTACCTTGAAGCTTATTTGTGAGGATTTTATTTGTGTATTTTGTGGTGAGAGTTTTCTTGAGGTTTTAATGTACCTTGAGAATGGGTCTTGTGCTTGAGGGTGTTACTCATAACGTTCTCCGTCCAATATTCGTTTCAATTTAAATGATTATTGGGATGGGTCGTTACAATAGTAGTTCAGACCTTAGAACATATTATTTTGCAAAATATGGTACGACGAACCAGTTCAGGGTTTTAGGCGTACCGGTTCATTTAGCCTCTACAATTAGTATGAGAAAATCATTTTGTGTCGGTACGCCAGATTACTTGTACCGGTACACGAAACCTCTGGAAAATGTATGGGCAGAGAATTTTGTACTGGTACGCTTGTTTTTATGTACCGGTACAATATGCTTATTTTTTAAAGAAAATGTGATTTTCACTTAATTGATCTATAACTTTTTTTTGGTTGTCCCAAGGGTTTTCACTGCATCATTTCAAACATGACAAAGTATAATTTTACCCTTAGACTTCGTTAAAAACGTATGAAATGGTTAAGATGATTGTATTGCGTCTAATATGTATTTCAATGATTATCTTGTATAGGAAACTTGAATAAAATCTAATTTCTTGGTTACATGTATTTTTACACATATAAATCTCATATATGTAAGAATTTTTGAATACTTAAATGCAGTTCACTTCCGGTCAGGGATTCCGCATTTTGTTACGGTCCGGACCACCATTTTTTGGTCACTTTCCGATCAAATTTTCACAATCCGATCCGTCCAATGTGTTTAGAATGTGTTTTTTAGGGTCCCTACAAAAAATGGTCAAAAATATGATCGGGAATGCCTTCATCCGAGCAAGTTTTATACAAACTGTTCATTACAGTTTTATGAAAAAACTGTCGAGATGAATCACTTCTCTGTTATTTTTTTTTTTACTGTTCCTTATCAAACACATTCTAGAGACATTGAACGGTTTGGATTATGAAAATTTGACTTAAAAATAATGGTTTGGATTTTAAATAAAATCCGGGATCCCTGACTGGAAGTTTTCTGTACTTAAATGTTTCTTTAAATCCATGGATATAGAATAAATACTAAATGAATATGTTTGGAATCTACTAGGATTATCATTTTTGGTCATTCTCACTAGGGGATAGTAATATGCTAGTGATATATGGGATATAGTGGTAGACGTCTAATTTATCTGCCCAGGAATGCTTGGGCTATACCAAATGTTGAATGATGATGCACTGTATATGACATGAAATGGAAACGATGAAATGTAAAATGTTTCAATATGAAGCTACCTATTTTGATATATTAAAATGTCCTATTGTCCATGGTAAACTTGTGTTCTTTGCATTTTGTCACTCCTACAAGCTTTGGCTTATGAAAATTATATATTTTTAGGACATGAGATGGAGGACACGTGAAGAACTTGTTTGTGGTGCCATGATTTGTATCACATGTAGATATGGTATAGTTTACTTTTGTTGTAAAATATAAAATTGTTGTAATGCTTGGTTAATCATTGTAATATAAGTAGGTTACCTCTTGTGGATGTATTTTTGTAAATAACTGTTTATGTTAATGCAAGACTCAACTCTGGTGGATGTACATTTTTGTAAATACATAGTTATGTTAATGCAAGACTTTTGAAGTTGTTTACTTTTAAAATTCCGCTGCGTATAATTCTTAATTCCTTTAATGTATTATGAAATGGCATTGGGTGTTGTCAACACTGACACTTTGCAATGACTGACCTTCCGGGGATATGTCAGGGTCGCGACACCATATCCATATCCGCGTCCGATGCATACCCCAGAGTAACACAAAATGTGGATAAAAATACAAGTATATATGCAAAGAGAAAGAAGATCGCTGGCCTTTGCCAATTAAGCATCTTGTCGTTCTGAAAACCATGAATGTGAGTCCAAATGAAGAGATAAATGGACCTGACTTGATTTAACTCATTCACACATCACATATGCACAAAAATGATCCTAGTAAACTTGCCCTTATACATTGCAAATACATATAAAGTTCCAAACCAAAGAACCAACAGGAAATATTCTGCCAAAGAGGCAATCAAACAAAAAAAATCGTTAAACCGCTTTCCAAGGAGAACATAATCACACAAAATCCATCAAAATGTACAAACCACAATAAGCCGAAACATAACCAACATTGAAGTGAATTGGTACATGTATAGTGACCAACCTGCAAACAACACAGCCACCTGTTTCATATTCTGGTGCTTCAACCACTCGTGTCAAACGAATTTTAATAGGTCTTTCCATATTTAAGGACTCTCCAGCACATTTTCTCCCAGGACCAAATTTATCTCTACAATAAGGGCAGTGCCAATCCCCTTTAGGGGCACATTGTAGATCCAAACAAACTGCAAGAAACCAAATAGGAGCCAAAGGGGGGGGGGAAGAAAAATAAGAAGTATAAGAGAAGATTAACAATGATTAAGATAAGTACTTTACATCCTAACCCCAGCAACAGAAACTTATATCAGAACAGGATTTCTCATCTTAATCATGCATCTTAATTCAATATCAAACAAACTATCACACGCAAAGAAGATGCATAAGACAAATTGACATCAAGAAAAGTAGGCTTCAAGATTTCCACAACTAGATAAGGGTGACAATGGGCCCATATAAACATGCATGTATAGTAATACAATCAAACACCACCATTGCTATTAAAAGGTAATCAAACCCACAACAAAGCAAGCGCCAATACATATGTTCAATGTTAGGTCATGAATCAAATGGGCCGTCGAAGAAAAGCTACCATAATGACGTGAGGTAGGTAAAAATAGTTTTAAGGGCAAACTGTCAAGCAGCATGGAAAAAAAGTAACAGAAATCTTTTACCGCGCAAAATAAAGCATTCCCGAACAAAAATGTTTGTTCCCGAGTAGAGACAAGCACCCGAGCAGAAAAAAACGGGATAAACAGTTCTACGACAACGGATATGCTACAGGACATATAGTACGTGTAGCACCCGAGCAGAAAAAAAACGGGATAAACAGTTCTACGACAACGGATATGCTACAGGACATATAGTACGTGTAATTTGAGCATGAAAACAATACAGAGTGTGCGGGAGATTGATCGAAAAAGATCTCCAGAATATTCTAAATGAAGAGATGATCGTCAAATTGTTAAAAGCTCTCATGAGGAATTGATTTGGATAAGAAGTCCTAATCTAATTAATGATTTGAATGAGAAATTCCAATCATTAATATATTCCAGACAAGAAAATAATATTTTAGAGAATTAGTGGCCAGAAAGTAACGACAAAAACAGAGTTAATGGAATGATAATAAAGATGCATTGAGAATATTAAATACAAAAATAAAGATAAAATTAAGACCCATTAAAAACGGGTGATAACAAAGAGTCCCTTTCGCATTCTAGGTGGAGAATGGGCCCCAAGATCAAAAGAAAGGCAGAGAACAAGTATAAATTCAACTCATCATGAGAGGAGAAGGTATACACAATCTCATATTCTCTCTTGAGCTTTGATTCATTTCAGCTCTTAAGTTTTTATTCTAAGAAAGATTCTAACTTAAGCATCGGAGAACCATCAGAGAGAGGGCCTTCTAGTTTCATTTGTGGTTGCAGGAAAACAAAGACCTGGAGATCCAAATTCCAAATTGACATTCCAGTAAATCCTTGGTTAATTCCAGAAAATCCTACACATGACGTGTAAACTAGTTGTAAGGTCATTTCAACCAATCTGTAACAAGTATGCTATCTATGAACATCAATAATTTCAATCAGCAGGACTTATTTTATTCTACTTCTAGCTTATAGTTAGTCACTTCCTAGTGGAACAAAAACCTAAGAATTCCACTTTGAAAAAAATAAGATACCAAAAATATATAAGGATGAACCTGGATGTATGAAACAACAAAAGAACAGAAAATAATGATTCATGCGAACCCTATATTATATTAAACAAGAAGCCTTATATCAACCTGCATGAAACGCGCGAGGGCATCCATCACATATGATCAGATCCCCTCCATCTCCACATACTGCACACATGTCATCGCTGCTGCCAGTAGCCAATTTCTGTCCATTGGCCAATGACAATGCTATATCGTGAAGTGTGATTCCATTAGAGGTATAGATATTCCGATAGCTGGAAGAAACAAAAAGTTGTTAAATCATTCTACTATACAGGGAACGACAGATCTAGTGGCAAGCCTTCAAAAGCTACTCACGGTTGACGCCTAGCAGACCATCCGGCATGAGCTTCAAACTGTGAAGGACTAATCTGCTCGGAAAAGAAAATATAATTTAACAGCTGAAAAGTTTTTTACCTTTTTCCCTTTTCATCCCAGGGGCCAACAATAAAAACTTAGGCGGTGTTTAAGAATCAAGCCAACAATTTTACCTCACTGTCACAACAACTACAAACAATTCCATTTCCTTTTTTGTAGCCACCAAGTATTTTCTGCAATGAAACAGGAAGTAGCTTAAAAAAGGAAAGTAAGATAGAAACGTGTCTCCAAAAACAAACACTGTATTAGTGAAAGACAACCTGTCCTTTTGCATAGTAAGCCAATTCAGTCCCATCTGGTAGGCCATTAGGCATGAAAAGTACTCGATGCAGATCATTATCCCTGAAATCAATGACCACAGAATTCAAAGATTGTGAGTACTTGGAATTTCTAAAGTTTTTCGAAATATTGAAATCGTTTTAATTAAATTTATGATGGTTATTTGATGGAAAATTGATTGAGAGGTCGTTGATTGAAGTCGAAGGTCGTGATCCTTGTGTTGATATTGTTGTTTGAAAGTGTCGGAAGTGTTTGTTGAGGTTGCGAGAGTGTGCGAGAGCCAAAATTAAAAAAAAATTGGTAAAACCATTTGAGCGGTTTGTCTAATCGATCGGGTGGGTGGATTGTCGGGCAGACCCCACTGGTCAGATTTTCAATCGAGCGCATTTCAAACCGATTGAGCGTTTTTGTCATGACAACAATTCTGATGAGATGTTTTAACAGAAAATTATCGGCCGGTCCCGTTTTTGTAAGTTATTTAAGTTTAGGTCAACTTAAATAAGTTTCCGTCCCTCCTTAGGTCCTATTTGGTTTAATTACTATTTTAACCTTCTTTATTAAGTATATATTGCTGGGTTTATTTTACAGGTCGTTAAATTGAAGACGGCTCGATTGAATTGCAGAGAGAAATCTGAAGACGATTGATAACAAAACAATTGATTCCTCAATTGAAGAGAGAAATCCGAAAACAGAACAATAGATTTCTGGATTGAATCTGAGACAAACTCGTTGATTTCCAGAGATTTGAAGAGAGATCTGAAAACAGAACGATCGATTTCTCAATTGAAGTCAGTACGATTGATTCCAGACAATTTGAAGACGGCAGATTGAGGTACAGTAATCTATTTTCTTGAAA
>NMUG010009574.1:0-11232 GCA_002855965.1 Monotropa hypopitys | reverse complement strand
AATATTTTCATTCAAAATAATATCATTAGATTACGGTATTAATCTTGTTACTAGAACCGTCGCAAAAGCGGAAACCTCGACCTCTTGGGATTAGAACCCCAAGAACCTGAGGTGTAACGAAAGGGATTGAGTTTGTGCTTTAACAAGATTCAATATTGAATCACAAAGATATTAATTTGAATCATTTTGATTAGTCACAGTTTTTATAACAAAAGAAGAATTGAAAAGTTTTAAAAAGCTAGTATACTTTTCTATTTGACCAATTCACCCCCCCTCTTAGTTGTATTGTGGAATAACAATGCTGTTAGGCCGAGTGGGGAATTTGAGAAGAGATAATTCCCTTGGCATGCTCTCTTATGCTGTTAGGCCGAGTGGGGGAATTGTGAAGAGTTGATCCCATGGCATGCTCTTTTATACTGTTAGGCCGAGTAGGGATTGGTGCTATGGACACGGTGCTATGGGAACGATTATAAAAAAAATACATGAACAATAATACGTTTACGTGATAGATGGGGAGAGACACCACCCCTTGGACAAATGCATGCTTACGTGATAGAAAGGGGAGAGGCACAACCCCTTAGTTTACTTGTTGCCTTACTTGTACTTTTCCTTGTACACTGCGAGTTTCTTTTACATATTAAAGTGCATATATTTACTGTTGTAGCTGACACTCCTGGATATCTTTTTCTGTTTGGTTTTGCAATCTATATCCAGGTCAGGAGGAGTAGCTGGTTCACTTTTGATAGCCATTGCCAAGTTGCCTTGCCGAGCAGTTGTAGAGGTTGCTCCATGTTGGAGATTCTTACTTTTCAGTTTTTAGTAGATGGTTTGAGAGAGACTATTTTTACTTTGTCAGTTGAGTTGTGTTGCTGGTTAGTGGAGTTTTCTTTTACAGACTATCTGTTGGAGTTTTTATATTAGTACTTCCGCTGTGTTGTTTTCACTTTACAGTTAGACTTGTGAGTTTGTAGTGATTTTTATCACTTGAGTTTTCAGTGTGGTACTTTGTAGTCATTATCCGTTGCCAGTTTTAATATTTTAAATATATTCTGGAATGGGTCGTGACAGATGTGGGTGCAGGCCAGTTTGAGATTGTTTCTATCTTCTGTGGGTCCACTGAGATACCGTCTTTGTTGATAATGTGACCAAGGAAGTGAACACTCTTCAGCCAAAATTCACACTTGCTAAACTTTGCGTACAGTTGCTTCTCCTTCAGGGTTTGTAGAATGATAGATAGGTGCTCCGCATGTTGCTCTTTGTCTTTTGAGTAGATGAGGATGTCGTCGATGAATACGATCACGAAATCATCGAGGAACTTGGCGAAAATACGATTCATCAGATCCATGAAAGTTGTTGGGGCGTTGGTTACTCCAAAGGGCATAACTAGAAATTCGTAATGGCCATAACGAGTGCGGAAGCCAGTTTTCTCAACATCTTCTGGCTTGACTTAAAGCTGGTGATAACCTGAACACAGATCGATCTTTGAAAATACTTGGGCTCCTTGCAGCTGGTCGAATAAGTCGTCGATACGGGGCAGAGGATATTTTTTCTTGATGGTGACTTTGTTCAGTTCACGATAATCGATGCATAAACGCATAGTTCCATCCTTATTTTTGACAAATAGCACTGGCGCTCCCCAAGGCGATGAGCTAGGTTGGATGAAGTTCTTCTCGATCAGTTCTTGTAGTTGAGTCTTTAATTCATTGAGTTCTGCTGGTGCCATGCGGTAGGGGGTTTTGGAAATCGGTTGCGTTGCTGGCATTAGGTTGATGGAGAATTCCATCTCTCGATCAACGGACATTCCTGGCAATTCCTCTGGAAATACTTCAAGAGAGTCACGTACTACTGAGATGTCTTCTTTTGAGGCGCTCATCAATTTAGTCGTGCTGATGCTACAGAGATACCCTTGGCATCCTTTTCGTAGAAGACGACGGGCTTTAGCGACGGATACGAAATAGGTCGGTGAAATAAATCCTTCTCCTTTGAGTTCAGACTCCCCACCTTTTGATTTAACAAAGTTGATAGACTTTCTAGCGCAATCGATCTTGGCGTTGGACTTGGACAGCCAGTCCATTCCAATAATAACGTCGAAGTGTGCCATGGCTAGCGGGATAAGGTCTATAGATGATAAGGCTCCATTCATAGAGGACTCGCAATTTCTAAGGACCGTAGAGCATAAGACGCCTCTACTCAAAGGTTGGGCTACACATAAATCGTACTCTAAGGGTTCGGGTTTCAGGGGAATTTTCTCTGAATGCGATAGCGAAATAAAAGAATGCGTGGATCTTGAGTCAAATAGGGCATAAGTAGGAATATTACAAATGAGAATTTTACCAGCCACAACTCCTTCTTCATTGTGGGGATCTCCTGGGATGAGTGCAAAGGCTCTCCCTTGATGTTGGGTGTTGCTGCGATTCCCTTGATTGTTGGCATTATTTCTTGGGGCTCCAACGGGTACAGTGTTTGCTCCGGTCAGCTTTGGGCAATCTATTTTGAAATGTCCTCTTTGACCGCATCCAAAGCAAGAATTTGCTCGGCATTCTCCAAAATGTGGCTTTCCGCAGGATGGGCAAAGCGGTATTGGCTTTCTCTCTTCATTTCTCCTTTCTTGGTTCCTTCTGAAATTTGGCTTCTTGGGAGGGTTGGTTCTTCCTTGATCTTGATTCTGATTCTGCCTCTTTCTCTCCTGGTAGCGTCGGCTTTCATCTACGTCTTGTTCTACCAGTATTGCTCTGTCCAGCACATTAGCGTAGGATGGAAGAAGGAGGGGACGAATGATTCTACGAATCTCGGGTCTCAACCCAACTTCAAATCTCTGGGCCTTCATTTCATCGGTGGCAATCAGATACAGGGCATACTCAGCAAGGTTGGTGAACTCTGCTTTGTATTCGGCTACGGTGGTGGCTCCTCTCTGCTTCAAATTCTCAAACTCCATATGCTTAGTATTCAACATGGCTCAAGGTACGAACTTTTCTTTAAAAATTTCTAGGAATCTTCCCCAATTCGTGATAGGCTCCGATGCTCTTTTCAGGTTCCACTAACGGTTGGCTTCTCCCACAAGAAGATACGATCCGATGTCAACTTTCTACCGCTCCGAATATTGAAGGAGTCGAAAGTTTTTCTCCATCTCCGAGACCCACTAATTAGCTTGAACGGGATCCATTCCTCCTTTGAACGTTGGGGGCTTCAGCTTTAAGAATTCTTTGACCACGATCATATTTACAATTGGCTGTACAGGGTGGATGACTTCTTCTTCTAAGTTAGCCGGTGGAAGCTCGACTACTGGTTCCTGATTTTGCATCTGATTGATGACTTCCTGTTGGGCTTGGACTGTCCTAGCCATCATTCTCATCATCCGACGCAGCTCACCGATCTCGTCACGATCCTGGCCGTTCCCATTAGCTCTTGTGTTCACTATTCTGTGTGCGGAGGGATTTATGGTTAGAAACTAAGGGAAAAGACTGATTAATTCATAATGGTTGAAAACATAACATAAGCAGATGAGTTGAATTTTTAAGTGCGTCCGGGGCACACTACAAAATACGGTGGAAATACTAAGATAATATGGTACTACTTGTCATCGCTAGGCCACTCGTAAGGCGGGTAAACCCATTCTTCTCGATTTATGTCGATGCCCTCCTCGGCTTCTTCTTCATTTTCGCTTGGGTCCTCCTCGGGGTCGTCTTCAGAATTATTTCTGGAATCGAGGTCCCAACCTTCATTGTGCCACTCCATAGGCTCCTCTTATTCCTCGGCTACTTCCTCTTCTTCGAGCGGGGCTTCATCGTTACTACCGTTGAAAATACAATTACTCGCTCCGTTCATAAGATACTCGAACTCCCAATTCTGGATAGACCTTCTAGCCACCACGCAGGCGCGCTCCAATAGTCGTAAGTGATAATTAATCATAGTTCGTATTTCTCCCTCTGCGTTATCCTCGAATCTTACTGCGACTTGGGATATGAGATCCGAAGTGATTGTTGTTGAATCAGTATGTGCCCGTTCTTGGACGTCCTCGCTCACTATAAAGAGTTCTTCGTCCTCTTCGAGTATCGCTGGGAGTGGCGCCATCTCGTGTTCATCCTCGGAATCTCTGCTGGAGAAGTTGCTGGTAGCGTAATCGCTGCCGCTGCTAGACATAGCTAAGACATATACACACAGATATAGATAAGTACAACTCCAAGTATTAATAGACATCTCTAACGTAGTGAGTGCCTTGATCCTAATCCTGGGTTTGTTCGAAATCCGAAAACTCTTGATCTGATACCACTGTTGTCACGACCGAACCCTAAACGGGGTCCATGACCGGCCAACGAGCAAGCTCGCAAAGGCCTACAAATAATGAGTTTAGGGATTTCACAACAATATGATAGCGGAAGCGCTGAACAAAACCCAGTGTGATAAATTTCATTAATGATCTTGCAATAATACAACAAAAGGAGGCTCATAAACTGCCTCTACAACGAGTGATACATCAAAAGAGATAAAATCAAATGGGGGTGAAATAAAAAGGCTAAGCTCCAAGCTAATCTTCTTCGATACATGAAAAGAGTTTTTTAGAAAATGCATAAGCTAAAAGCTAGAGTAAATCACAATATAACAAGGCTACAAGTTTCCATGGATAAACAAGTGTTATCAAAACCATCTTTTCTTTCCCTTTGAACATAATATGTGAAGGTTTATTAGCCCAAAACCTGTGTCTGTGTACGATTTGCCAAGTCAAGCCTATGGCCTTCTCAATGTCATTCAGCACATAGCTTACTTTTATTTGCATGTTCATTTCGATTTTCATTTCGATATTCTGACATGATTTTATCATGCTGCTCTTCACGGTACTAGTAATCCCTGGGGAGCTACCCCAGATAGCATAAATGCAGAGTCGTGATATCACTGTGATCAATCTTGTTATTGATCCCTTATTTCCCCTTCCTCAATGGTTTCTGACTCCGCCCCCAGCGGCAAGCTACCGTGTCACCGTTCATGCCGTTCAATCATAAAATACCTTTCCTGTTTTACCAATCAATGGTAATAAAACAAGAGTACATGCCATTTTCCTTTTCGTGAAGAGACAATATAGTAGAGTGAATGCTTAATAGCATAAATAGTACTTTTGCAAATGATTGGCATGTTTAAAAGTTGTACGAGTAAACAAGGTATATAGTGATTCACCTTAAATCTTGGAAAGATTCTTCCCTGACTTCTAATTACTTCAGATCTGCCAAAAATTACCTTAAAACATTATTTCTAAGCTTCATTGAAAACTTCCACTATTGGATACTGCCTTGCCGAGCTGGGATGTCGGACCGAGCGTTGGGCAAACTGCCACTGGTCGGCTAGCCGAGCTCCTGGCCGAAGGCCTTCTGTCCGGAGGACAGTGACCGACTGGCCTCCGATTAAAGTTGATTCTGAGACATTCTGGACCGAAGGGTCCCATTACCGACCTAAGGGTATTTACTTAAGCATTTCCTCTGATTTTCCGAGCAGCCGAGCAGAGGGCTGCCGGTCTAAAGATTCAGTCGGGCTAAGAGCTGGCCGAGCAGAGCTCTACCGAGCTAGCAGAGTGCTGGGCTAAACATTTGCCGATCTAAAGACTCCAGCCGAGCTAAGGCAGTGCGGGGACTAAGTAGTTCGGGCTAACGACTAGTCTAAATGGATTATAAGACTAGATTAGTGGTTTCTAGAATGATTGCCGACCCAAACCGAGGCTCAGCCGAGCATAAAATGGTTGGGTCTCTAATTACCATTCTGCCGAGCAACCAGCAAAGCTACGGCCGAACACTGGCAGCTCGGGAAAATTATTTTGTGTGTTCGGGCCGGTCGAAAATGTTGATGAGGTGATTATGAACTTAAAGGACTAATTGTCCGAACAATAGGGTGTATAGCCGAACAAAAAATGAGTAAGTTAAGAAATGGCAGACCATCCATTCTGCCGAGCAGCAGTGCTCCGGAATATGGGAGGTCGGTAGTGTTTGAAAAAGAACAAATAAGGTACTGTAGTGGTCCAGGCAAGTGTGCCGAGCTGAAGTAAGTTCAGTCGGAGAGTCCAAAGAGAAACTGGAGCTATTTGGATTAGTGTCTAACTAAAATGCTAAGGCTGAGTACTCCGGCAGAGCTAAGAGTTCTCTGCCGAACGGAGTTGAGTGTGGCTAAGTCCTTAAATGGGCTTGCCGAACAGAAACGTAAGGATATGTTAATGAACCGAAGGACTTAAAATATACCTGGGCAAAGCTCTTGATCCGGCAAAGGTCTTGTTGAGCTGAGGTCCGTCCAGGAATGCTGGTTCGGACAGGTGGAATAATGTGATCCGGAGGCCCTTCTGAACAAGTGTGGAGTAAGGGCTAGTTGGACAAGGTTTGTCCGAACAGTCGAGTGTCCGGAGGACAACTTTCTCAGTCTAGAATGAATGCTCGGGAGAAATTCTGGTGTGAAACTTGAATGCTTGGAGGAGAAATGTTTATATAGGGGTTCGGAGGTCCTGGGGGGTAGTTGGGATCATTAATTGCTGATTGGACCCTTCCTTAACCTGGACGAGCGGCTCAGGGTGTTGTCCCATCGAAGTCAGGTCTGAGCACCTAACCTGCCAGTCTGCAATTTGCGGCTGAGTTGTCCCATTCGCGTCAAGAGGATCAGTCTGGATGGGACATGTCCCTCACGTCCGGCAGAGCTGCCGCGCAGCCGGTTTTGCAGCACAGGTCCGACCTGGGCTAGTCGACTAGGCTGACCTGGGCTAGTCCGGCCTGGAGGTTCCAGACAGCCTTTGGGTTGGGCTTCTCCTTGGGCTTTTTAACTCTTCTCTTCTCATATTTTCGGGCCTTAGCTCATTTTTGGTACACCTTAATCTCAACCTTAATTCTATTTAGCCTTAAATAATTTTAAGAAATTCCCAAAAATATAATAAACTTTATTTAACCTATTTATTCGGGTCGGAGCCTCACATAGATTATTGTCGATTAAAAGCTATGGGCAGATTACTGTCGATTAAAAACTGTGGGCAGATTACTGTCGATTAAAATATGGTGCTATGGGCATGGAACTGTGGGAGGTTACTGTCAATTAATATATGTTGCTATGGGCACGAACTGTGGGCAGGTTATCTGTCAGATTAATAAACGTTGCTATGTACATGAGAAATTAAATAAAAGATAAGTGCTATGTACACGATAATAAAGAATATGTGGACATTCCATGCTTTCGTGATTGTTAAGGGAGAGACACCACCCCTAGTTTACTTGTACTTTACTTGTTCAGTTGCTGCACTTATTTTTCAAGTACATATATAGTTGTTGTATCTGACACTCCTGGATATCTTTTGCTGTTGTTTTGCAATTTATATCCAGGTCAGGAGTAGTAGCAGGTTCACATGCCAGCCATTGCCGAGTTGCCACTTCCAGGAATAGTTTAGTTGAGGTTACTCCGTGTTGGAGACAGTACCTTTTTCAGATTGTTCAGCAGTTGTAGTTTTGAGATTAGACTGTTCTTTTACGTCAGTGTAGAGTTGTTGAGAGTTATGTTTTGTTAGTGGTGTTTTGATAGACCACTTGACTTGGAGTTTATATTTTTCAGTACTTCCGCTGTTAATTCTATTTCTCAGATAGAATGTGTGAGATGATTGCTAGTATATCACTTGGATTTTCAGGTTTGATGCTTTGTTTAGTCATGTATCCATTGCCAGTTTATATATATATATATATATATTATATTATAGAATGGGTCGTGACAGTAACCCATTGGTCCGGCAGAGGAATCCTGATCGAAATATCAAGGTCAGTATGAGCAATTTCAGAAGGGCGATGGGTTCTTGTATAACTTCCAGAGTGTGGCCTATAACTGAAAAAGGCATCACAAGAATGATCAATTAAACTCCCTTCGGGAAGTCTAAACTTTAATGCTTTGTCAACCTCGTGAGTGTCTATACCCTTCTTACTTTTTCATCCAAGATTTACTTTGGAATCTACAGTAAGAGAAAAGTAGGATTTTAGTAAGCAGCAAATATAAAGAAGACATAAGACGAAGAAAAAGGTACTAACAATGGACTTCGTCACCGCAAGGGACTATCCAGGTCCATCTAGCCCAGGGGTAAACTCACAATTTCCCGTGACAATGAGATAATCATCCCATCCCCTATATTGGAGTCTGAGAGCCACTCAAATAATTTGCAGCGGTTTGAGGGGACTTTTAAGTACCAAAGGCCATCTTTTGTATGATTGATGGTGTAATGGTGAAGAATCTCCCAGATGCGCATCTACGAGCCGGTTATCTAGTTTAATGTGACCACCTCCATTACTATTATGATAGTATTGATTTCCAATTGCATCAGTGTTAGTTTCAGATGGCACAAAAATATTCTTAGTAGGGGATGGAGAAGAAATTGAACACCAGCATCTACAACCTGGATCACTGGGATGTGCATAGTATTGTTGTGAGCAAAACCCCTAATGTAGTCACGAGGGGCCAGTTTAATGACAACATCATCTGGAATTCCGTAATTGCATTAAAATTGCTCGATTTTTTCAGGGGTATCAACTAAATCATGAAAGAACTCTATATGCAAAAGTGTGGTGACCGGACCCTCGCACTGGGGAGACAATTGTCATAAAACTTCACCTACGAGTCGGCCGTATGGACCATCCAAACCGGAGGTTCCCGCATTGTGTCCGGCCATCAGCGTCCAAACCATAAGCAACTCACAGAACCAAGTGCAAGGGCACCGATCGTTAGGTGTCCACGGCCGAAGGGCCCGCAGCCTGGCCGACCGCCAATGTCCGGGCAGACGTCCTCCGGTGACACTTTGCCACTGCTCTCGGCTTACTGCCAAACGAGACAGACCATCCAGAGGACTACCCTCCTGTCACTATCGTGGGGATCCGACCGAGATGCCACGTCCATACGGTTCAACCCGGTCCACCAACCGTCCAGGCCCACCCTTGGGCCCTCGACGTGCGACCCACTCAATATTCGTGAGCCCCAAGCCAACATCCCCCTATAAATACCCCCTATGGGTACTGTTCACGGGATCCTGATCCTCATCCTGATCTCTGATCCACGACTGCTACCGTCCGGCCTCCTTCGTTATTGCTTTATCTCCCCAAACAGTTGCTAACTTAAGCATCGGAGGCCCCGCTGGTTAAACCCCACCAACAGGCACTAATCCTTGTTTTGCAGGAGCCAAACAGGAGGACCCCTTTGTTTGATTGTAGGGACCACACAAGCCACCGGACGAAATCGACTTCCCGCATCTGAAGGCTCAGAAGCCGTAGAGAATCCTCCGGCAAAAACAGGTTACCACAATTGGCGTTCACGGTGGGACGGTAGCACCAGTATCACTGGAAATCAGTTGTCTGCCCTTCTCTCTAGCTACCCTCATGGAAGACGGTAACACTACGCCGGTGGCCCAGGACCCCACTCTTCCAATCGGTCCGGCCCCGCCTCCCACGCAGCATGTTTCCATGGGGATTTTCTCCTCTCTGACCGGCCTTACGCCGGAGCTAGGATCGGCCTACACCGCGGCCATGGACCGGATGTTGAAAGAAAGAGACGCGGAGATCGCCAAGCTTCAGGAACAGGTGGCTCGGGCCATCAACGTCGCCGTTTCCGCCTCACGATCCTCAGGACAGTAACGGAGGAGGCGTAAATCAAGGGAAGATAGGGAGCGCAAAGGAAAGGGAGTGGCCGAAGGACAAGAGCGTCAGACGGACCACTCGGATGGCAACAACAGGCGCCCGAAGCGTCATGGGTATGTCCCTCTTTACATTTACGAAGGAGGGGAGTTCGTTGAGGTCCACCCGCAAGACTTCTGGCTGGAAACAGAGGACTCCGGTCAGCAAAAGGAGAAGCGACATCGCGACCGGAAAGAAAGGCACCGGCACCACTCTTCGGTTTCTGACGACGACCAAAGGGAGCATCGACGCCACCGAAGGGACCACCATGCCGAGCATCCCTCCGGGCAGGCCCTTCAGTCTGTCGATGCTCGCCTGGAGCAGCTCAGTCTTTCCCCCCTACTCCCGAACCATCGACTCGGCCATCCTTCCTCCTGGTTTCAGCTTGCCCAAATTCACCAGGTACGATCCAAAAACCGACGCCTACACCCACCTCATCTACTACAGACAGATAATGGCTCTTTACTCTTCAAGTGACGCCATCCTGTGCAAGGTCTTCCCTACGAGCCTTGGCACCTTGGGCTCACTCTGGTTCCACAAGCTTCCTTCCCGGTCAATCCAGAGCTTCAGAGATCTGGAGAGGACCTTCCTTGCCTGCTTTGTCACAAGCGGCAAGCATAAAAAAGAGGTCGACTCTCTGATCAGCCTCCGGAAGCGACCGGACGAGACCCTACGGCAACATGCCGACCGGTACTGTGAGATTTACAATGACATCCAGAACTGTGATCAGGGAGTTGCCACTTCCTCCTTCAAATTGGGCTTGGAATCCGAAAGCCCCATGCTCCGGGAGCTTATGCTCCATCCTGCCTGCCTTTCAAAGCCTACCTAGAGCATCTGGTCCGACAGGGCCATCTTGACAAATGGATCGACCGGCACAGGACACCGGCCGCCAGACCCAATGCATGCCAGGCAAACCAGGGTGAAGAGCTTATTCCCATGATCCCTTGATTCGGCGAATGCCGAACGGATCCCCCCATACTGTAATACGTTCTTCTCTTACTGTTATCCAATGAAGTACTCTTTTTGTCTTCCCTTCTTTGTGTTCTTCATTGCTTTTCAGGACATAACACTGTGGCTCCGGCAGGCGCAAGCTTTGACGTGGTTATAACCTGCCGACCACCCTATGGCCCTGGACAATTCATCCATCACTATGGCTCCGGATTATGACGTCCGTCCATCACCATGGCTCCGGATTATGATGTCCGTCCATCACCATGGATCTTAATTGTCTACCCATCCCGAAGAGCGACCGTCTGGCTTGGCCGGGTCGTTGCAATGAAGACCATGGTTCCGGCAGGCGCACGCTCTGACGTGGTTAAAGCTTGCCGACCACCCTATGGCCCTGGACAATTCATCCATCACTATGGCTCCGGATTATGATGTCCGTCCATCACCATGGCTCTAAATTGTCTACACATCCCGAAGACCGACCGTCTGGCTTGGTCGGGTCGCTGCAATGAAGACCGTGGCTCCGGCAGGCGCACGCTCTGACGTGGTTATAACCTGCCGACCACCCTATGGCCCTGGACAATTCATCCATCACTATGGCTCCGGATTATGATGTCCGTCCATCACC
>NMUG010009573.1:0-11231 GCA_002855965.1 Monotropa hypopitys | reverse complement strand
CCGCACTAAACTTGATGACAAAGCTATTCGTTGTGTCTTTTTAGGATATTCCTCCATGTCAAAAGGACATCGATGTTATGATCCTATTACTCGTCACATATATCATATTTTGGATGTTACTTTTTTGGAGATTGTTCCTTTCTTTCCAGGTTCTTCTCCCTCTGCAGGACAAATACTATTGAAACCTGTTGTGGCCGAGGATTCCACACTACCTAGGCCCATTCCTATTTCTGATTCTACCGGTGACTCATTGCCTCCTGTTATCCTTCATGATCCATTGCAGGTCTACTCCTGCCGTCCTCTTTCCTCTGAACCCCTGCCAACGTCTTCTCCGGATCCAGGTATCTCTCCTTCTCCCTTACCTTCTGTGGTTTCCACTGATATTGCCTCTCCTCGTTACCCTACCTGTGTTCGTCGCCCCCCGCTCGTTATCTTTTGGCTGAAAGTACTAATCATCCTATTTTAAAGTATGTATCTTATCAGAGTCTCTCTATCTTTTATAAAGCGTTTGTCAGTCAAGTTGACTCGGTCTCTATTCCTCGTTCTGTCCAAGAGGCTCTCCAGGATCCTAAATGGGTTGCTGCCATGAAAACGGAATTAGATGCTCTTCAGGATAATCAGACATGGGAGCTTGTTTCTCTTCTGACAGGTGAGCGCACTGTTGGTTGTAAATGGGTGTTTAGTCTGAAATACTTGGCAGATGGATCTATTGATCGATATAAGACGCGTTTGGTTGCCAAGGGATTTACTCAAGTGCCTGGTAAGGATTTTGGGGCCACCATTGCTCCGGTGGCTAAGTTTCGTCTTCTTATCTCATTAGCTGCTTCTTTTGATTGGGTGTTTAGTCTGAAATACTTGGAAGATGGATCTATTAATCGATTTAAGATGTGTTTGGTTGCCAAGGGATTTACTCAAGTCCCTGGTAAGGATTTTGGGGCCACCATTGCTCCGGTGGCTAAGTTGACTACTGTTCGTCTTCTTATCTCATCAGCTGCTTCTTTTGATTGGCCTCTTCATCAGCTTGATATTAAAAATGCTTTTTTGAATGGAGACTTGACTGAGACAATTTATATGGATCCTCAACTAGGATTCCGGCCTCAGGGGGAGTGTTCTGGTAAAGTTTGTCATCTTCGAAAGTCTCTCTATGGCCTAAAGAAGTCTCCTAGTGCATGGTTTAGTTGGTTCAGCGATGTGATTCTCAGTATGGAATTTATACAGTGTCATTCAGATCACACATATTTTATTCGTCGCCAGTCTCAAGGGAGGTGTATTATTATCTCTGTCTATGTTGATAATATTATTATCACCGGTGATGATGCATCTGGAATCACTGAAGTGAAGCATGACTTGGGTACATAGCTTGATGATAAGGATTTGGGCTCTCTTCGTTATTTTCTTAGTATTGAGGTTGCTAGGTCTCGCCATGGTATCTCGTTATCCCAGAGAAAGTACTCGCTAGATCTTCTTCAAGATACAGGTATGCTTGGGTGTAGACCGACCGCTTCTCCTATGGACCCAAACCTTAAGTTAATTGCAGAACTGAGAGAGTTACTACCAGACCCTTCTGTGTATCAACGTCTTGTGAGTCGTCTTATCTATTTAATGAACACAAGACATGATCTTACTTTTGTCGTCAGTGTTGTGAGTCAATTTATGCATTCACCTCGTACGTCTCACTTGGATGCTGTCTACCATATCCTTCGATACCTCAAGACCTGTCCTGGACTTGGGCTTTTCTTTACAGTTGGAGTACAGTCTGGTCTCTCATGCTTTACAGATGCTGATTATGCAGGCTCTAAGGATGATATGCGCTCTATCTCTGGTTTTTGTACCTTCCGTGGAAGTCATCTTATATCGTGGAAGAAGAAGCAAGTTGTTGTCTCGCGTTCTTCTGCTGAAACTGAATATCGTTCCATGGCTCAGGGCACATATGAGCTGCTTTGGATTCGATCCCTTCTAAATGAGTTGGGTTTCCCAGTAGCAGGCCCATCTACTTTGTTTTGTGATAACAAGTCTGCTATTATGTTATCTTCTGATTCGGTCCTTCATGAAAGGACTAAACATTTAAAGATTGATATTCATTTTATTCGGGAAAAGTTCGATCTGGTGTTATTATTCCTAATTTTGTTCGTTCTTCTGATCAAACCGCTGATATGTTTACCAAGTCTATTGGTCTTACACTTCTTCAATCATCTCTTGGCAAGTTGGTCTCATCAATATCTTCGCCCCAACTTGAGGGGGAGTATTAGAATTAAGAGATAATTTAGGGATTTGTTCTAATTCTATTTTAGGTTATCGTTATTTCTTTCTTTATTTTATTGATTGTAGATTGATTGTATTTCCATAGTAGGGTGTTTTGTTTGTGTATAAATTAGGACTCCAATTGTACACTCATAATCAATTCAATCCACAATTTTTCTATTCTCATTTCAATTAGAGTTGGTTTAGCTCATAGTAGTATGTATTATGTGCTATACTGGAAGACTACTTCTATGAGACATTACCATAAATCAAAACCCATAACTCGTAGCTCAGAACTCAGAACTAGTAGCTCATTAGCTCGAACTCTTAGCTCAAAACTCGAACTCTAACAACTTTGAATTGACTCGAGAGAAAAAGTGATGAACACTTATACAAAGTGGCGGTTCAAGAAATATTGTAAAGTGGAGTAAAAAAAATAGTGGGTTCAAATAGTTGGTTCATTTTAAAAAAAAATAATTCAAATAAAAAATAATGGGTTCAAAAACATAATTCAATGGGTTAAATTTATACATTTGGTAAAAAAAAATTTTGCGGTGAAAAATTACAGTCTAGTAGGTTCGACCGACCCCGCCCCTGCTTATACATATATGCATGTGTGTAAGACATATAAAAAGAAAAAAAATACTAGACATATAAAAAGTGATGAACACTCAAATAAAATCATGAACTCGGATTTGAATAATTTCACCCACACACTATAAATTACAAATATCCCAATCAAAATTATTTTCATAAAAATAATTTAAATTTGCGGGTTAAGATCTCACATATTTAGCAATTTGAGAGTTAGGTTCTTCCTTTAAGTTGAGAGGTCTCTGGAGACGAAAGTCATCTAAGAGATTGTTGCGAATATGCAATTCACGAGGATGTGGCTGAGGTTTGATATAAGTTTGTTGTGATGATGTTTGTCATATTAGTAGTCATGACCCAAAAAAATTGGGCCATCTCATTAAAGACTCAGTTAATATCTAGCATAGGTGGATCATTAGGGTTAGGGTTACAGGATTGGTTGTTGCCGTCAATGTTTTGAAAACCAGACCGGTCACTGAACCGGTCGAGGCACCGGGCGGACGGGTCACCGGTTCAACCGTTATCGAACCGTTATTGAACCGTGACACAATAATGACGTCATAAATAATTTTTATATAATTTTTTTTAAAAAATACAAAAAACGGTTTTTTATCGGGTCAATCGGTTTTGACCGGTTGAACCGGTCGAACCACCGGGTCAATAGCAGTTTTTAGTTTCTAGCGCGGTTCTTGCAAAATGGCGGTTTTGGGGATGAACCGGACCAGTTAGGGGACCGGTTTCAGTTCAACCGGTTGAACTGGCCGGTCCGGTCCGGTTTTCAAAACACTGGTTGCCGTTATGGATGGGTGCATTCCGGGCAACAATGGAGTTACGTATGTCTGTATACATCTATGATATAAAATGTTCTCAGGATGAAATATAGATAGTGAAAATAGCGGATAAGTACAAAACTTGAGTCTTAAAGTAAAGAAGTTTCATTAATTGTGATAGATGAAGTTTTACAACCGAAAAGCTATGTTATATCAACGTGCTACTACTAAAGCATATGTGGTTATGACTAATGTATGCTCAAGTTCGCATTCTAAAAATATATTAGAAGAATGAGTATACATACACTATAGTATATAATAACAAATAGTAGTTATAAAAAGTTTACATAATCAAAATATGAGCCTTCCTATTTCTCATGTCCTAAGGGGTTGAACCTAGGCTATGACACCATCCAGCAGGTGGGCAAATGGGTGCACGGACATACTCGCAAAAATGGGTGCAAACTCAATCGAAGATCTCACTATGCTCAAAACATGCCCGAAAGAGGTTGTTCAGGCCTTGCAAGAAGACATCTCTATGAGTTCGACTAGCAACTCGAGTGTAGTTTGGCCCCGTAATACGGGCTCGTAACCCCTCGTGGCTTTTCATGATTTTATGATGTACCAAAAAAAGACACCATCTTTAAAGCCCCCAAAATTCAAAAATGTCAAAAGGATATTTTTTTGACAAAAATACATTTGAACTAAAATTGCACCCAAGTACATGAGTTGGGAACTATTACAACCCTTCTAAAGTTACTAAATAAATCTTCGAATAAAATAAAATGCAAGCTTACAAAATAGATGGAATACAATTGTTAACTATAACCCTTTCTATTGGTACAACTATGGCTTGTTGATTCCATCTAGTTCCACAGATTCCAAATTAACAACTGGATTATGTTCTGTGATGCACAAAACATCCTCACCTTCGGCACTTGGCAGTAGTGTAGTAACACCCACAGGTGTATTACCAGTGGTAGTAGGACGTGACTGGTTAGTTCTAGTCTTGCTTAGATTCTGGTTTCGAATCCTACTGGAAGCGACCGTGTATACATAAGTGTACATGCAAGTCCACGTACCTAGGGACCGCTGGATAAACCTGAATTTACCCCCTCACATGCTTCTGGGTGGCGACAGTGTTAGGGCCCTCAATGGTGGGATACACCATTTTTTGGCAGTAGTGTAGTACCAAGAGTGAGGGACGCTCAATAGAATAAATAAAACTTACCCTTTACTCTATATAAGATGACATGACATAATAGATACTATAAAGAACTTAATGTTTGCACATAATACATATGTTCCACATAAGTTTAAGTAAGAGTCCGAATTCTAGCTAGGTACATGCTCTGTGTGTGGGATCTATAAAGGTTAAGTCTAAATCCAATGTCATAATTTAAGTGAAGTTCGTATTGCAATAAAAATAGTAATCAAAGGCTAAATTGTTATTTCTACAAGTTAAATTGGTTGAATCAAAACTTGTTGTCAAAATACGCATTGTTCATCCAGACGGTCTTGGTGCACCATCCGGATGGTATTTATAGAGAACTATAAGAATATAGGTTTGGTCCAAAAATAAGTCTTAGGGATAAAATTGTAGTTTTAAGAACTTTAAATTGCATAAAATTTGTCTTCTTATGAAATTCTTGAAACTAATTACATGTAAATCATTCTTCTAACTGTTAACTCTAAGTTACGTGCTCACAATCTAATCTAAGACTCGACAAATTTCATTTCATGCTTCATGATATCAAACTAATAAAAGCCATAATTTTCTTCCGAACTTTGAAATTCTAATTTAACGTTTAACATCTAATTAATCCTGGAATGCCAATTTTCCACAAAATATCCATATATAAAATTCTACATTTAAACAATATTGAGATCTTAAGTCCAATATTAATACTAAATGAAGATATAAAGTCTTAAGTTAAGATAATGATTCATGCAATATTTTCATTATAAGGTTGAGAACTCATCATCTAGATCTCTATACAAGGCCTACAAGTTCAATTCAAACGAGTAAATAACACAAGGAATAGCATACAATGTTTAAAATGTCTTAAATTATGTTCTATGGGTCAAATATACAATAAACAAAACTTGAAAAACTCGAAAACATAGTTTATGTAGCATGCAATATCACATGTTGGATTTTGGACCAATGCCACAGAGGCTCAAGGTTTAACACCTCTGGGATATTATCTAAGCATGTATAATGTCTAAATACAATTTAATTTTCTAAATCCTAGCCATACAATCAAATAGAGTAAAAAATGGGTTTTGCGAATTGTACCTTGATCTAAAGCTTGAGATGGATTGAAGATTCTATAGGGCTTGGTATGAGCCTAGGGATGGTGAAGAATCATTGTAAATGGCTTGAATCGGAGGATGTATGTTTTGGTTGAAGCTTGGTGGATCTTAGAGTTTGGGATCCAATGGAATTTTTGAGAGAGAAAGGTAAAGAAGATGATGTTATTGAGGATTGCAAGAGAAAGAGAATTTTGTGCATAGGTTTTGTATAAGTGAAAGAAGAGTGTGCTGAAGTAGAGATAGGTTATGTAATTAGGGATATGTTCAAGTGAAGTGTTGGAGTTGGTTTTAGGTGGAGTGTTACATACGTTTATATAGGTTTCCAATTAGGTGAACCTAACGAAGTACACACAATACTAGGTGACCCTTTATATACATACATGAACACTTTCACCAAGATTCTTTCAATTCATACTTGAACCACACCATTCAAGTACATTCATACATACATGAACCACACCATTTATATACATGCTTAATTACATGCATGAGCTTAGATAAACCACACCAGCAATGGATCATGTATACTAGTTAATTGTTATGCCCAACACTGATAATTGTAGAGCCAATCATCCAAGGTTGGCATGTGGCAGATTTACAACTATAAACTCAATAATCACACTCCAACAGAATTAAAAACTGCTAACTGGAACTGAAACATAGATACATCTCATAACTCTGGTAACGACATACATATACAGACTCCATCTCAAACTCAAACTCAAACTCAACACTAGGCTACATGCCCATTCCAAAATGTTTTCATTTCAAAACCCAATTATCTCTTTCCCATTTAAAAACTCTGGTCACTTTTTCTCATCTCAAACCCTTTTTATCTTTTCATTAATTTTAAGATTCCATTTTCCTCTTTTCCTCATCTCATTATCAAGGATCATTTAGAATCCATCCCAACCCATCACATATCACATATCACATCTTGTCTCATCTCAGAACCAAATAGCTAAGGGTCATTCCTGTTGACCACATATTATGACAGTACTGTGACCTTGTGAATATCCATATAGGTACACCGTAATAAACCAAGGGTCGCTCGTTTCCATGCCCCAATGGTAAGGAGCATGCCATTTAACTGTGAGACTCGACTTGTGCTCCCACACGTAACACCTCATTTAACCATGAGAACCCGACCGTACTTTAGTAGTACGTATACCCCTCATCAAGGCTATTAAAGTATGATCTAAAATCCCTTTGATTATTTATTAATCGCTTTCTCAATCTCATCTTTCTCAAAAGCACATTCACTTTTTCTTTAATATTCTCTTCTCAAAAATCCATTTCTTTTATAAATCTTTTCCATTCTCTTTTATTTTCAAAACCTCGTGATCTGTAGGTTTTCTATTTTCTAAACATTTTCAAATACAAGTTCTTTACTACGCAAAAAATACTAAAACCGCTCGAAATTATGCAAATCTATAAGTACTCACCTACTTGTCCTTGCACAGAGCAACGACTGATGACGACCTCTCAACACCTAACAAGACGATGACCTCTCAACACCTAGCAATCACCAACCATCACTATATAAGAACATCGATATCTAAACTTGTATGTATATGCTCTCTTGAAAATTATTTCCCCTTAATTTTTCTTTAATAATTTCCCTTTTTAATTGATTATTTCCCCATAAAATCTCTCTTGAAATCCTATTGACACAAAATCCCAGAAATTACCGAATGTCAGGTTATTGGTAATCACACTGGTTATATTATTGGTAACTGGTTTGATTGCGTTACTGGTATCCGGTTTCATCATGATATTAGTAACCAACGCACTTGCACCGCACACACCTTTTCTGCACAACCATTCCCGCATATACACACATCCTCCTACACACATACACAGACACACACACACACACACACGTAAACAGACATATACACACACATACACACACTTGCACACACATCTACAGACCTGCACACACTCATACTCAGCGACTCACTTGCACTCACACAACACACACCCTACACACAACACCCGCACTCCCGCACATACATCACACACTCCCGTACACACATCACACCTCTCGTACACATAACACTCTTGCTGCACACACCTATGCACACACAACACTCCTCTCGCAGACACCACAAACCTCCCCACACACTGCACACCTTCCACACACACACAATTCTCGTACACAATCACACATCCCTGCACCCACAGATTAAAAGAAAATTTGGAAACCCACTGGTTTGAGCTCCGGCTCATGCACCGGTCGCTCAACCGATGACACCAGTGGAGGATCGGGTGCAGAGCCCAGTCGTCAGCCCAGTTTGCACAATTTAGATTTTCTGCTATTTTTCTTGATTTCTGTTCTATTTTTATCGATTTCTAGGATATAAAAACAATCCTAACATATGCTTCCAAGACTATTATAGACTAACATTGAGAAACATAAAATCAATTTACCTTGAAATGGCTTGAATTCAATTGAATGATTTGGAGTAGTGGTTTTAGAGTTCTATCTCTTGTCTTCTTCTTCTTCTCCTACTGATTTCATCAACTGGACTTGTGCTCTATCTCTACCTTTGATTATTTCTCCCTCAGAGCAACTCTTTCTCTCTCTATATATATATATATGACTGTTGAAATGGTTTTTATTAATACGTGAAATCCTTAAGAGTTACATGTTTACACTTGGCACAACTCACTCTCCAGTTCCTCTTACACTTCCACGTAACCCAACAGCTATAGAAGAATTCTCAGTCCCACATATTCCATACCTCACGTTTCACACTTGCATGAGAAACACTTACATACACTCACCTCCTCTAGTTACACTATTATATACAATTAGGCCTCATGTCTATTTAGTTAATATACTTTTTACTTCCTTTACGACTTCAATTTATCTCCACATTATAATAAATTCTCGTTTAGTTATTTTAATCTTCTTTTAATAATTTTTTATTAATGCATATATAGGATGCATGTCTCACATTAATACTCACTTAAGAGAGACGAAAGTACAACGTAGTTTAGATTGTAAGTACTCTCTTTTTAAGATTCATAGTGTTCCTTTTATAGCAACACTTTACTTAGATTCAAAGTAAGCTCATTCCGAGCTCATGCCCTTCATTTGAAACTAGTAGCCCAATTGGCATCACACATGGTGGTAGCCAAATGCACATAGACAACCACCACGTGGCCAACAATTCGACTCGGTGTTAATGTAGCGACACCATGTATTGGGAATTTCATTGCATTGAAGCTAAACCAGTCTGGTCCGTCCAATTAGTCACCACAATGACAGGGTTCGGTCCACCGGAGTCGGTCCATCCCAATACATCTTAAGCCCCCTTTGGATTTTTCCATAGAATCCTGCACAATAAAGATCGACCCATCAGAATAACTAAACAAATTAGTAACCAAAGTGGATAATTAAAAAAAGGCTAAACAGTCCACGAGGTTCTTGCTACACAGTCCTATTCCCAAAAGCAGAAGTCTGTTTTCACCACTCAAACCACAAATCATCAAGTCATATTGAGACAATTACAACTTTACGTTGCACCTGGACTGCCCTTCTCATCATCTATACTATATATAAACGAGAGCACAAGTTTGGAGTAAATACCTTTTTGAAACCGGCTCATCACTTTTAATGATTCATTAACTTCCAATTTAATAATCGTTGAAAACCCACCACATATAATAACTATATAAATGATCAAATTATTTTTGAATATATCTACTATATCATTTTTTCTTAGATTTGCACATGCATTGTGTGTGTCACGACCGCTAGTCAGTAACTAAAGCCATAGATGAGATCTAATTTCTGTGTCAAGCAAGGGGTTTTATGATCTTTTTACTCACAATCATAAAGTGTTTCCGTTTAGTTATGTTTATTTGATTTTGAGTGTCAAGGGGAACTGCATTGAGTTTGGTTCGAAATTCTTCAGCATGCAGGAGACTATACAGCATTACCAGAGGCGAATAAAAGAAGTCCAAATTGACAGAACATTAGTGGAACAAAACATGCAGGTTATTTACCCTATTTTGAATCTTTATTTACCCTATATTTGATCATTGCTTCACAATCTCTAGCAAATTGATTATTAAACATGTTTTCAATGTTCCATGTTTATGAAATCGCTTAGGATGTCTACTCTTCTGTCTCTCCTCTCCAAGGAACCAAGGAAGGGTGGGTGGGGGGACAATTTTCTAACCATTTATGATTCTGATTGGCAGCACTTGAAGTATGAAGCAGCAGACATGTCAAAGAAGATAGAGCATCTTGAAGTTGCAAAGCGGTGTGAACTTGTTTGGTTACTGATCTGAGTTCTTTTTTTTTATTTGTCTGAATCTTTTGCATTTCTAAACTCTGGTTATGTAACTTTTTCATCAGCAAACTCTTGGGAGAAGGTCTGGGGTCATGCACCTTTGAAGAACTTGTACACATTGAACAACAGTTGGAGCGGAGCGCAAGCACTATCAGAGCAAGAAAGGTTCGTTGTTGACACTAATTTGATTCGGTTCCTAAAGATTTTATTTAAAATTGAAACCGTTTTGTTTTTGCATAACACAGACTAACATCTTGATTCTTGTTTTGCAATTCAGATGGAAGTTTTCAAGGAACAGATTGAAAAACTTAAAGAAAAGGTAGACTATCAAAAAGATTTCATAACACAGACTAACTTAATGTTCATTTGAGTTTTGGGTTGGAATTCTTGAAAGTTTACACTTTTTCACGAGGATTTATGTTATCCAGTTGGCATTTACAAAGTAGTAATTATCTCATTAATTGCTGATGCTTTATTTCTTTTTTTTTTCTTCATTATATTTAGGAGAAAGCCCTATTAGCAGAAAATGCAATGCTATGTGAAAAGGTGATAGTCTTTCTCCTCCCTCTTTTAGGCATATTTCGTTTGTTACCTTTATTAGTTTTGATATTCATAAAGCTCATCACAGTGACATGTTCAGTCCATATGGTAATTAATAAATTTGGAATTGAGTATCGATTAAATTGTTAGAATAGTTAGTTTTATGTAGTGGGATTTATCCCACATTGCTTATCTTAATCACCTACTCATTATCTTAGCAATATAAATTAGGGGTTCTTTTGGGCCGGTCCCATTCAAAAGAGCTTTGTCCGTTTAGGTCCACGCGTGGTGCAATTGACATTTATACCCTCATAAGATTTTAACCGATTAGGTCCATTCTGCCGAAACCCTACATTTCTTCTACGTTTCTTCCCCAGTCAACAACGACGACGACGAAATCATTTCCATGGACAAACAACCTCAGGTCAGTCCTTTCTTCATCGTTTTTGTTCATTGTTCTTCATGT
>NMUG010009572.1:0-11232 GCA_002855965.1 Monotropa hypopitys | reverse complement strand
TTGAATAAAATTAAATCATTAAGAACATTACTAGATTAATTCAAGATACTAATATCATTACATAAATTAATCAAAAGATTAATTTTAACATTTAAGCATGGATATCATGAAATAAATTAATCAATTAGATTAATTTAAATATTTAATCAATCGTGAACTTAATAACAAGATGAATTATTCATATAGAATAATTAACAATTAAATCATTACATAAAATGATAATTCAAGAATAATCATTGATAAATTAAATTATGTGCATATTAATAAATCGATTAAAATTATCATCAAAATATAAAGGAACAACACCGTGACAACATAAAGGAGGGATCACGACATAGTACCTCCCACGAAATATTTGGATATCAAACACATGCCACAAGTCAAGAGATGACATGTGGACTAGAATTCGATTCTCTAAGGCGACATAGCTACAAGCATAGGATGTGCCATATCATGTCGATGGCCCATCAAACAGGTTAACAACCCTTGGTTGGACCCGAGGTGTGAGACCCGTATTGCATTATAAGGTTATTAACAATTAATAAATTGAGATGAACAATTAATTAAAAATTTTAAAGAACCTAATTTGGAATTTATGGGAATTTTTGTGGAAATTTGGGAGTTTTTAGAAGTAATAGAATTGATTAAGAAACTAATTGAAGGCTTTAAATAGTTGGTGGGGTTAAAGTGAAAGAATAGAGTTTTAAAGGTAGAATTTGTAATTTAAGAAATAAAAATTGAAATTTTACTTTGAGGTGTCGTGTGAGGAGGAAGGATGTTTTTAAGGTGAGATACAGAAATGTATCCATAGTGATACGTATCTGTATATAATAGAATCATATCTGCATGTATGTGCTATAGCAATTGTGAATGAGTTGTCAAGTTTGAGAATGTACAAGTGTGGGTTGAATTGGAATTGTCGTTAATGGCTGTAGGAAGAAAAGAAACGTAAGTAAAATTCAAACATATAAACATGAAATTTTTAGTATATTACCATTCATGTGTTCTGAAATCAAAAAACATAAATTAAGTTGTATAAGTGAATATTTAAAGAGAGGATAATCGAGAGAGAGAAAAAGAGTTCAGAAGTTTTGGGTTTCAGAGAGTTGAATCGAAGAAGAAGGTGAATAGTAGTTGGGGAAGATAGAACTCAAGTTGCATCAAATCTTCTAGAATTTGTTTCTCCCATATGAGGTATCTATTCTCAAATCTAACAATATAGACGTATTATATATCATCTGTAGATCATATGTTTCTAATTTGAGGTAAATCAGTGAAGTTTTGATAGGAGAATTTAATCAAAATCAGAAGTTGAGGAAAACCCAGAAGTTGCAGAAATTTAATTCGATGTTCTGTGAATTTCTCAGATACCAATATTTGGATTAACTGTGATACTAGTATCCCAGAAAGGTCACATGGAACAGGTACCTGAGTTGCAGTATCCAGCTGCGGTATCTTAGACTTGAGTCAGAAATCGGTATCCCAGAGGGCCAGAAACTGGTATCTGGGTTCTCTATTATGATATTGATATCCAGAATTTCATGATACCGGTATCTGGGGGTTCTGTCATGATACAGGTATCCCGAGTATTCATGATACCGGTATCCCAAGTTTCGGTCACAATGTAAAATTGATGGAAAAATTATATTTTGGAGTTTTAATAAAATAGAGCAGTAGGTTATTGCTAGCAGTATCTTATACTTGCATTTTGTGGTTTTATTAGGTGTTGGAGAGACGTCATCTATGGCACATCGGTAAGGAAAGTAGACCATTCAGTAACTCGTTATATAAAAATGAATATATATATATATATATATATTTGTATAATTTAGATGAGTTTGTACTTTTCTTAGTACAAAATGAGAGTTTTAAAATGTATTGGGGAAATAGTATAAATCCTATGGATCACATGTTCTCGTAAGAAACTAGGTTTTAAAGTAATAATAATGAAGTAAAGGATTTTTGGTGGAAATGATTGAAAGAAGTGTTTTAGAAGAGAAAGGTGTTTGAAAGAACTAGAGGAAACATTGGTGTTTGTATAAAATGAGTTTTTTGAATTATTAATAAGTGGTTTTTGGAAGAGATATGAAATGCTTAAGAAAGGAAAAAAAGAAATGGTTTAAGGTTCAGATAATGCTATTATAGCCTTGAAGCCCTGGCATTGGGCTAATAATATAAGGTGTTTGCAAAATACCTTGGTCTCGGGTCAATGTGAGGTGACAGTCCTGGCCCTGGGCTAATGTTGGGTGTTATATATATATATTCCCTACCACTGGGACGATATTATGAATGGATCTTGGTTCATTTACCCTGTATCTATCGGGAATGTTTCGCGAGGTTACAGATCTGTCATAACATTGGTCAAGGCAGGGGCGGATCCAGGATTTAACATCGGGAGGGGCCAGGGACTGGGGGCGGGGGTCAGGGAAGCAATTTTTTAACTATTACCCCTAAAAAATCCCTACAAAAAAATTTTATATAAAAAATTCCTAAATTTTTTTTGGTTTTACTTAAATTTTTTTTTTGGGGGGGGGGGGTAGACCCCACCAGCCCCCCTAGATCCACCCCTGGGTCAAGGTAATTGAATGACCCTTGACTATTATAGTTATTGAGATGAGTTATGAGATTTGAGATGTGATGAGATTTGTGATGATCAATTTGGATCATTGGAAAGAGTTTCTAAATAAACTTGATAATAGGAATTGGTAATTCAATATGGGAAAATTGGATTTTGGTGTGCGTTAAAGCATATATATTTTGGGGAGAAGGGATATTGGAAGAGAAATATGAAAAGCTTTAAAGTTTTGTGACTTCTAAAAGAGAAAGGGGTTTCTTTACTAAAGATGAGTTTTTGAAGTGAAAAGGCCTATGTTGTAAATAGTGATCCTTAGTTATTTTCTCTCCTCCTTATTATATATTTCTATAGTATTGACCAGCCGTCGTCGCTGATGCACGCTTGTGTTTTTCTTTTTAGGTATTGGGAGCTAGAGTTCTATCCAGTCCAGCTGCAATTGGGTTTATCAGCGTTGTAGAAGCAGTGTGTCTTTTATTTACCCCTTTGATATATTTGAGAGGATGTTTATCTCTCCTTTGAGTCTGCCTTCCAGTTTGTTCTGAGTTGGGCTGTAGTAGTAAATCAGTTGTATTATAGTTGAGTTGTATCGGACATGTTGTCTAGAATTTTATTTATTTATTTGAGTCTGTATCATCATAATATTATTATCAGTTCAATGGAGTATTATTTTAGTTGTCGTTTAGTGGGTTGTGATTAGTGTATGTTGTCGCCACGTGTCATTCTTGGATAACTGGATTTAAAGTTATCAGGGATGAGGCGTGACAGTTTTGGTATCAGAGCATAGGTTAGAGGTTATGTAGACTAGCATAACCGAGTCAGATGGACTGTGGTATAGGGTGTCTTGAGTTAGAGTTAGAATATCTTGTCATTCCATATTTTCTTATTATTCTATTTTGGTAAGCAGAGTTATTATGGCGGATGGTGCGCACCGAGATGGAGAGCAGGAATCATTATCTTTAATTGGTCAGAGGCAGAAGAGGCAGAATGACCAGGTAGGAGCAAATGAGTGTGTAGAAGTAGATTCGATGCATCATCTTCAGGAGGTCATGATCAGAATAGTGGAGAATCAGGCTCAATATTTTAGGAGGCCAACCCCAGAGCAAAGGCCATTGGTGGATATTCATACATCAATATTTAAAAGTTTCAAGGTGATGGATCCACTAGCCTTTACTAGCACCAAGGAGGAAGAAGATGCCGAAAATTGGCTGAAAAAGATCAAGCAAATCTTCAATGTCATAAGAGTGGATGAGGAAGATAAGTTGAATTTGGATGTATTTATGCTATCCGAGGAAGCATATCATTGGTGTAAGTCATCTGAGAGAGTATTATTGGCAGCAAGGGTTGATTAGCCTATGAAATTTCATTTATCTAGGCTAATTATACTTCTTTCTTACGTGCTTTTATTGCTTATATGGTCCATTTCTATCATGATGTGCGCATTGGTAGTTTGGTGACGTTTCAGGTTGAATCATTGAAAATGCATGCTTTTGATGCCATCGGATTGCTTGGATGAGAATAGAGTTGCTTGCACTACCTTGGATACACTTTGGATGATGTTGATAATGATTGAATGGATTTGCTTGCTTGGATGGCTTCTGCCAAACCTTTCTGTCGAAGAATTGCATGTCTGCATCGATGCAGCATCTGGGTGCATCGATGCTACTCAGGATATAATCAGGATATAACCAGATTGAGGTCTCTTTGGAGGACCAAGAAAAAACTACCTTCACTTGTCCCTTCGGCACCTATGCTTTTAGGCGAATGCCTTTCGGGTTGTGCAATGCACCTGGCACTTTCTCTAGGTGTATGTTGGGCATCTTCTCGGATATGATTGAAAACATCGTGGAAATTTTTATGGATGATTTTTCGGTTCTTTGTGACTCTTTCGATTCTTGTCTACATAATTTGGATCTTGTGCTTGAGAGGTGTGTGAACAAAAATCTTGTACTAAGTTGGGAGAAGTGTCAGTTTATGGTCACGGAGGGCCTTGTACTTGGACACTTGGTGTCATTACGTGGGATTGAGGTGGATAAGGCTAAGATTTCTCTCATTACCAATTTGCCTCTTCCGAAGTCGGTTAAGGATGTTCGATCTTTATTGGGACATGTCGCTTTCTACCGGCGGTTCATCAAAAATTTCAGTACCATTTCCAAACTATTGTGTGCATTGCTTGCCAAAGATATACCTTTTTTGTGGACGGAGGAGTGTACTCGTGCTTTTGAAATTCTCAAATCCACTATTACTTCACCTCCGATCGTCCAACCACCGGATTGGTCTCTTCTATTTGAATTAATGTGTGATGCAAGTGACTACGACATTGGCGCGATCCTTGGTCAAAAAAAAATGGCCCTTGCGTTATCCATTACGCAAGTAAAACTCTCAATGATGCCCAAGCAAACTATACCACCACTGAAAAAGAGCTTCTTGCCGTGGTGTTTGCCTTGGAGAAATTCTGTACCTACTTGATTGGTTCGCCGATTGTGGTCTTCACCAACCACGCGGCTCTCAAATATCTCATGTCGAAACAAGATGCAAAGGCTAGGTTAATTCGTTATATATTGCTCTTACAAGAATTTGACCTCACCATCCGGGACAAAAAGGGTGTTGAGAATGTCGTGGCCGACCATCTTTCGCGCCTCGAATTCAATGATCACTCTTCCTTACCCATTTTTGAAAAATTCCCGGATGAATCTCTTTTGGCAGTGTCCACGCTTCCATGGTATGCGGACATCGTAAATTACCTTGTGACGAGGAAGCTTCCCGACCATTGGACCCCGCAAGATACAAGGCGGTTCTTATTTGAGGTGAAAAGCTTTGCCTTTGATGATCCTTACCTCTTTAAATATTGTGCCGATCAAATTGTACGACGTTGTGTCCCCGATGTGGACCAACTTGAGATACTCATTTTCTGCCATTCCGAGGCTTATGGGGGGCATTTCTCTGCCAAGAAAACGGCTGCCAAAGTTTTACAATGCGGGTTCTATTGGCCCACGATCTTTAAAGATGCATTCTCTCACTGCCGCGCGTGTACCCGGTGCCAACAACTTGGTGGGGTTACACGACACAATATGATGCCACTCACTCCTATCTTTATCATTGAAATCTTCGATTGTTGGGGGATCGATTTTATGGGTCCTTTCCCCATCTCTCATGGTTATTCCTATATCATTTTGGCCGTGGACTATGTCTCCAAGTGGGTGGAGGCGGCCGCTACTCGCACTAACAACCACTGGGTGGTCATTGATTTCTTGAAGGAAAATGTTTTGTCCCGATTCGGCATGCCTAGAGCCATTACAAGCGACCAAGGGATGCATTTCTGTAACCGAGTAGTGGCCTCTTTGATGAAAAAATATTCGATCACTCATAAAGTTTCCACGGCCTACCATCCACAAACGAACGGTCAAGCCGAGTTGGCTAACCGTGAAATTAAACACATTTTGGAGAAAATCGTAAATCCGGACCAAAAGGATTGGTCTTTGCGCTTATCGGATGCTCTATGGGCATACCGGACGGTGTATAAGACCATTTTGGGCGCATCGCCCTACCGGTTGGTTTATGGGAAGGCGTGTCACCTCCCGGTTGAATGGGAGCACCACGCATATTGGGTTATCAAGGCCATGAATTTTAGACTTCCCGAAGCCGAAGTGCATCGGAAGCTTCAATTGAATGAACTCGAAGAAATAAGAAAAGATGCGTACCAAAATTCTGTGATTTACAAAACAAGGGTCACAGATTTTCATGACCGGAACATTCAAAGAAAAAATTTTGTTGTGGGCCAAAAAGTCTTGTTATATAACTCTCGATTGCACTTGTTTCCGGGCAAGTTGCGCTCTAGATGGGTGGGACCATATTTTGTCCACCGGGTGTATCCTCATGGCGCAATAGAAGTTATAAATCCCGTGAACAATGAAATCTTTAAGGTCAATGGGCAGCGCCTCAAACCTTTTCTTAAAAACTTTCCGTTAGACGAAGTGGAAGAGGACTTATTGGAACCCAACTACGTTGACGTACCATCGGATGAATCATAAACGATGACTTTGCGTCTAGGAGACGTTAAATCCATAGAGGATGAGATACCTCTAGTGTTCGTCCGTGCTCGAACGGATCTAGCCTAGTAGGGATGGTTGCGAAAGTTGATTGGGGTATCTCTCGCAAAAACCGAGCATACTTCCTATTGAGTAGCTCCCTACCCCGAAAGGGAAATTATTCAAAACCTTGTCTTCTTTTATATTCATCTCATATCTCACCTTAATTGTTGTTCTAGTATTGTTTGTAGACTCTTTTTCCAGATTTTATGTACATCACCATTGCCATTTTACCATTGGACTTTGCTCATGTTCCATGCTTCTATCGCTCACCATTCAAGTAAGCCTTTCTCAACTCAAACTTTACTTCCACGGGGACGTGCTTAGTTTAAGTTGGGGGTGGGGGTGGCCGTACTTTCATGTTGATCGTTTCGAGCTTTTCATTATCTTTTTATGGTTCCATGCATCGTACATTTGTGAAGGATATGAGACATTTTTGAGAACTATTGAGTGTCAATTGTGATGTGGTGTACATTTTTATAGTGAATCTCATTGATTGATGAAAAGTTGTGGAGACTCATTCTTTGTTAACGCACCATCTTCTTTGTACAAATTAATTCTATTCATGCCATTTCATCTCTTTGCTACTTTGCATGTGATATGTATGTTCCGTAAAATGACTCAAGGCATTCATTTCTATGAGTATACCACTATATTTGCCTTTGTGTCCCTCCACTTTACCATACCCATTGTACCAATTGAGCTTAGGAGACCGGTGTTTGGAGGTGTAGTGTGATGGTCGGTGACTTATTTCCATGGTATGGACATCTACTTTGATTTGGTTGTGATTTGAAGACCTGCTACTTGCAATTGCTTACTCGCACAGGGGATGCATCGATGCAAGTTTGGGGTGCATCGATGCACCATCACATTTTGGGAACAACAGTGAAGTCAGTGAGTTCTGAATGAAGGCTCGCATCGATGCGAAAATGGGGTGCATCGATGCAGGGTGGATGAAAATTTGGGCAGTGAGCTCTAGAAATCGAAAATTTGTGAAGCGCATCGATGCGGAAAAATGTTGTATCAATGCAAGGAAGTTTTGGAAAACAGCAGTGGGCTATGGAAGTCGAATTTTTACAAAGGAGCATCGATGCGTAAAATCTTGCATCGATGCAAGAAAAAAAAATTCTACAGGAAATTTTTTTGGATTGCGCATCGATGCGAGGACAGCTGCATCGATGCAGAGGAAAAAAAAATAAAAAAAACAGAAACCTACAGGGATTTTGTGCATCGATGCACACCTCTTCACATCGATGTTACCTGTTGCATCGATGCAACTTGATTCTGCATCGATGCAGGATACAGCTGGGCGAAAAGTCGGAAAGTCAGACTGATTCAAATGTTTTAATCCCTCTTCTTCTCCGCCAGAAACAACTCCCCACTCCACCTGGGAACTCTCAATTCCATTTCCCACCAGAATACCCTCTTCCCCATACATCCTCTCTACCCTCATCTTCTTTCCTATAAAAACCCTCTCCTCTCCATACACAAACCCACTTCTATCTTTTTCCTCCACTGACCTAAATTTCTGATTCTATCCCTCTCTCCAAAAAAAATGTCGAGAACCAAAAGGGCCGAACAAGAGACTCCTCCTGCCTCTAGTGAAGAATACTTGGAAGAGTCCGAAGGTGAACACTCAGAACCTGAGGCGGCGCAACCTCCACCTCCTCCGCCCAAGCGGGCAAGACCCGATTCAAAAAGTACAGCTCAAAAGAAGAAGTGGGTGGATGCTCTAATGAAGAAGGGTTTCAAATGTGAAAGGCAAGTTGACATCGAGTGCTTGGGTGACAATGCGCAAGGCATCCCCCAAATTGCCGCTCGGGGAATGAGGTATTGGTTTACTACGTTGCTTGGATACAAACCCTCTCTTGTGTATGAGTTCTATAAGAATATGGTGTCGCATGTCGATTTTGAGAATGCTAGTAATGATCAGATTGTATCCCATGTTGGTGGAAGAAAAATTACCATAACTCCCGATACTATTGCCGCACACATGCTCTATATTCGGCCGGCGAAAGAAATGATCAATTACCCTTTTTCGGATGGTAGTGTGTTGAGCCAAGTGACCATTCGACATGCGGTATATGCGGACCCGATGCAATACCAAGGTGAGAACCATCCTGGGCTTTTCAGGGAAGACTACCGTTTGGTGTCCAAGGTGCTTCATTACAACCTATTTCCTCGTGGGTCAGAACATCGACCTACGGAAAAGTCAATGGAAGTGCTGTTTGTTTTTATGTATAATATGTATGTATGCGATTGGGCCGCTTGGATTTTCTACCAAATGATTGACGCGATTGGCGATGTAACGGTGAAATTGAGGTTGCCTTTTCCTTGTCTCATTACGGCATTATGTCGTCGTACGGGTGTTCGTGTTGCCGATAAAGATTATGTTTTGGGAATGCCTGGACCACTTACTGCCGCATCCCTTTCCCGTTCTATCAAATTGTCTCGTGCTTCACGCCCTCCACCTGTTGTTGTTCATCCACCGCAGTCGGCCGTGCAACCGGCTAGTTCATCTACTGTTCAAGAGTCATCTTCTATTTTGGTGCAAGTGAAGAAATGGTGTAAGCAACTCTTTTGTCAAAATGTGAAGATTTTGAAAGAAGTCAAGGAGGTAAGAAAGAAAAATCGGTGCGACAAGAGGATGATCGCAAGGCTCCAACACGAGCTTGCATGGCATACGGAGCACGAGGAGGGTACTTCCGGAGAAAAATATGTTGCTCCTACCATGGAAGTAAGCGATGAAGAGGTTGAGGAAGTTGAAGAAAAGTTTTTGGGTGACAGTGATGATGGACCTACCGAGTAGAAGGCGTGTAGGAGTGGTTGTTTGTCTCCTTTTGTTAGTTGTTGTTTTATGTGTGTTGTTTGTTGTTGTTATGTGACCACATCTTTTTGTCGGTAGCGGTGGGGTAGTATGACCGACCAAATTTGCCGCTACCTTGTTTTGGTGTTATCTCTTTTTGGAAGCCCACATTAGAAGCCGAAAGTCTTTTGATGATTTCGGAACTACATGATATATGTTTTGTGGTATTGAATGAAATGTGCTGTTTTGTGTTCTATTCTTTTGGCCTTTAATGTTGTGACTCACTCTCTTGGATGATCTTACTCCACTTTTCTATATTGGTGTATTATGTTTCTTGTGTGACTTGAGTGATAATTTTCTACACCTACGTGAGATTGGAGTCGAGGCACGTGTTCATTTGATTAATGTGAGGACCTATTGATTAGTATTGCGACCTCACGATTGTGCTTAATGATCTTGTCTTTGTGGTCTCAACTAATCATTGTTTCGATGTTATCTCCACATTGATTTATTCGAATTCCTCGGGACGACCAATGTTTAAGTTTGGGGTTGTGATTAGCCTATGAAATTTCATTTATCTAGGCTAATTATACTTCTTTCTTACGTGCTTTTATTGCTTATATGGTCCATTTCTATCATGATGTGCGCGTTGGTAGTTTGGTGACGTTTCAGGTTGAATCATTGAAAATGCATGCTTTTGATGCCATCGGATTGCTTGGATGAGAATATAGTTTCTTGCACTACCTTGGATATACTTTGGATGATGTTGATAATGATTGAATGGATTTGCTTGCTTGGATGGCTTCTGCCAAACCTTTCTGTCGAAGAATTGCATGTCTGCATCGATGCAGCATCTGGGTGCATCGATGCACTTATCAAGTACAGAAAAAAATATGTTGCAGGCTGGTGTTGCATCGATGCAGGTTTTTATCGCATCGATGCAGGTGGACTTGAGAGAGAAGATACAGAATGCTCGTTTCATTGTGCATCGATGCAGGCACTTATCACATCGATGCAGGAATAATTCGTAGTGGTCGCATCGATGGGGAATCTTGTGCATCGATGTAGAATGGTCCAGATAGAAGGCAGTAAGCTCAGGAGTTGTGACGCATCGATGCAGAATCACCCTGCATCGATGCAGGAAAGGAAGATCAAACATTTAAGTGACTAGTTGCATCGATGCAACTTATGTCTGCATCGATGCAGACGCGAACAGTTGTCAGATTTTATTCACCGACTTGCATGTTCCCAAGGCAAGACTTCTGGGAATTGTGTTCCTTTGCATGGGAATTGAAGGGAGATACACCAATTTCACGGGGAATCAATTACACACATTATCATTCTATCTTGGACTCTCTCTCTCTCTCTCTCAACCCCATTGTTACCGGCTTTTTCTTGTTGGCTATTTTCCGGAACCGAATCAACTTGGTAGAATCTTTGTATAGGATTTTTTTATTGATCTTATTTTTAGTTTGGTTTGGGGTAGCATAGGTAGATGCTCCTTAGTCCAAGCTTTGAAGATTCGGATGCGGCTATTCGGCAACAAATTGAAGTTATTGTGGCATTCAAAGGTTCGTTTGACATCTATTCCTCCTTTGATGTTCTTTTCATTTCGATATACTCTTCCTTATCCTTTATTGCATTTCGATATGCCTCAATGAAATCTCGGGTCAGTGCTCGTTCATTTCGATATACCTCTGTTACATTTCGAAATGCTATAGTGCATTTTTGGACAGTGTGTTGTCCTCTCAATTTACACTGAGTAG
>NMUG010009571.1:0-11230 GCA_002855965.1 Monotropa hypopitys | reverse complement strand
CGCATCCGCAATGCTATCCACATCAATTTGTTAGAGTAAGTGTTGATAGAACCTTATTTATATGCCGTAAAAATGATAAGATGCTTGTTGTGCAAATATATATAGATGATATTGTGTTTGGAGCAACTAGTTCTGATCTTGTTGATGAATTTTCCCATCTTATGCAAACAGAATTTGAAATTAGCATGATGGGTGAGTTATCTTTCTTTTTAGGTCTTCAAGTTAAACAATTTGATAATGGTCTATTTGTATGTCAATCGAAATATGCCTTAAACCTTGTTAAGAAATTTGGTTTAGAAAAGGCTAAACATGCTCGCACCCCTATGAGTACAACTACCAAATTGAGTAAAGATGCAAATGGTGTTAGCATTGATCACACTATATATCGTAGTATGATTGGTAGCCTTCTGTATCTAACTGCTAGTCGTCCAGATATATGTTTTAGTGTTGGGGCTTGTGCTAGATATCAAGCCGATCCCAAAGAGTCTCATCTAATAGCCGTTAAACGTATTATTAAATATGTCAGTGGACATCAGATTTTGGAATTTGGATGTCTAAAGATTCAAATTTGAGTCTAGTAGGTTTTCAGATGCAGATTGGGCTGGGTGTACCGATGACAGAAAAAGTACAACTGGAGGGTGTTTCTATCTCGGTAATAATTTCGTAGCATGGCTTAGTAAGAAACAAAACTCTATATCCTTATCTACCGTTGAAGCTGAATACATCACAGCCGGAAGTGCATGTACTCAGTTATTATGGATGAAACAAATGCTTAAAGAATATGGTCTTAAAAAAGATTCTATCACATTATATTGTGATAATACTAGTGCGATCAATATCTCAAAAAATCCAGTTCAGCACTCTAGGACTAAACACATAGACATTTGACATCATTTTATTCGTGATCTTGTTGAGAATGGTACTATTTCTCTAGAGTACATTGACATTGAGCATCAAAAAGCTGACTTGTTCACAAAACTGTTAGATTCCACTCGTTTTGACTTTCTCAGAAAATTCATAGGAGTTTGTTCTATCGATTAGGAGAGTTTTTCTAGATTTTTGATGTAAAAGCTAGTTCACTGTCATTCATTTATAGTTATTGTCTTGTATTTCCTTGAATATGTGGGAATTTATTGATTTTTCTTGATATCTTTTGTTTGCAGCACTTTATTTCAGGATTTGATTCATTCTTGTGCATTCTGATTGACTGTTCTATTTTTATATTTGGATTTCCTAGTTCTAGTCTGTAATATGCATTATGTTTCGATTACAATTCACAACCTTAAGAATGATAGTCATTTACATGAAAGAAAATTGTTCATATGCATTTGATACATATAATTCATTGATTTCCATCTCCTAACGTTTGACCTTAACGGCACATTTATTGAAGGTATAAGGGGGTGGTTGAATTTTTTATAATTGCTAATTGTCCATTTGTTCATCAAGTAATCGGGGTCTTGGGGTGAGAAATCTTTCTCCGAGATTTCGCATGAAAATGGTGATGAAACAGTTGATCAATTTCAGTAATGGATCTCCTACTTAGTAACTGGGGAGTTGGGGTGAGAAATCTTTCTTCGAGTTTTCACGTCAAATGGTAGTGAGAGGTAAAATGAACTATTGGTATTGGACTACATTCGTGAACAACCGGGGACTTGGGGTGAAAAATCTTTCTTCGAGTTTTCGCGTCTACTAAGCGAATTGTAGGGTAATATAAATACTCACAATGGACCACATACTTAGTAACCGGGGGAATTTGGTCTAATTCAAGCTGATCACTCGCGTCAAACGGTATTTGTGGGGTAAAATAATGTGTTAATATTCATCTTGGAGTAAGGGGAAGTTATGCTATTTATTATGTGTTTAAAAGATAAATGAGGGTGTCTAGTTTGACTTCGTCAGGGGGAGTGAAGTCATTGATTCGTATGTACAGTTTTCATATGAATTCATTTTATTGCATGTACATGCAGTCATTCTAAGTGTCACACACACACTCCTATTAACGAGTACCATAAACCATATTACTGACTTCCACTAAGTTTTTCAAGTATGACGATTTCACTCTATCGGTATGCATAATTTCTGAATTTCTCCTATGAGTAAATTACTCACATAGCATACTTCGCAGGTCAATTTTTATTCCCATCAGATTCTCTGAAATGTTTGTTCAATAAGTCTAAATGCGTTTCAGTGTTTTTAGCTTCCATCATCATACTTTTGTATATGATTCTCTCCTAGTCGATGAACTGTCGTTTCATATTCAATAGCCATCAAATTTCTTCATCATATGATTCTTTCATACATTTCTTCATCTAGAATGATTTCATCCAGTTCTTAAGTCAAAATTTCATTTGAAGTTCCATTAGGTGTGCTCAACTGAGTATTCAACTGAGTATTCAACTGAGTATTTTGCTTCAACGAAATGTTCTTTTCGCTCAACCCACATATTTTCGCTTAAGCGAATTTAAATTGCCACAACTCACCGCACTCAAGCGAGTACTTCTCGCTCAAGCCTCCTATTTTCACTTAAATGTTTGCTCAAGCGACTAATTACATTTTGCTCAAGCGAAATCGTTTTCAATTTAACCTTATCACGAGAAACCATTATCCATTTCATTCTTACCCTCTCAATCTAAGCCTCATCGCGAAAAATCAGGCCCTCCTCCTTCAAAACCCTATCCTCTAAATCCGTTTTCACCTCTTATCAAAACCATATCTTCTAATCGCCTTTTATAAAGTCGCTGCACATTTGTTTTGATTTCAACAATCAATCAACCATCATACGGTAATCTCAACTACATCTCAACAGTTATTCACGAATTTCCGATACACAGGTACGATCGACAAAATTTCTTAAAAACCCTAACTACTATTCACTGGTTCATCTCCTACACAACATCTTCCTATCGATTCTTTACAATATTATATTTTCTTCATCACCTTGTAGCCATGCACAAAGAATGTAGGACATAAGGGTAAAGAACCTGCCATTGTTCGTTTCCCATTTCCGGAAGCTAAATCCAAATACCAACATTTTGCATCTCGAACCGTGTTCATTGAGCGCAAAATTGACATAGCCTCATTCCAAGAATCCACAATCTCAGCTTGGCTTCGAAATCAACACTGGGAACACATTGCAGAACTATCAGGTCCTGTTAATCTATCCCTTGATCGTGAATTCTATTGCAACATTGATGAATCGTGAACTTCAGCCGATGGCCTTCATTTCATGATCTTCTACTTAATATCTCCATCGTTGGGCTAGCATAGTCGGTTTTGAAATCGAAAAATCTCATCAGACCAACTTGACCGACCAACGCCTGGCCGAAGGAAGATATACTAACCAAGCTCTCAAAAGCTAATTGGTCATCTACTAATAGGCCGAAGGGCTTATTGAACTCGTTACTGGCCGAACACTAACTGTGTCAGAGGTTAATGGCCGAACATGTGCTGAACACCAACTAGGTTGTACCATGACAACTCGAACTGAACACTGGGCTGCCGAGCTAGTAATTTTTTGAGAAGTCTAATAGGGACAACTGGACTAGACAAAATAGTTGATTTGAGCATTGGCAGTACAGGAACCATGTATTTCGGATGTCTAAGCGGATGAAATGAGTTAACATGATGTCTTTAGTGTCCATGACCAAAGTCCTGATTAGTTTGAGGCATAGCCAAGCAGAGAATGACCAAGTCTCCAAAGAACGGACAGACACCCAGCCAAGCAGAAGTGCTCTGGCTACAAAAAGGTCGATAAAACATAAGGGGTGAGTCATTGACATCTCAGGAGGTCCGGATATACATTGCCAAGCTAAAAAGAAGCTTAGACGAATAGAGCTTGTTGGAGTCCGGACAGATCAGTGTACCAAATGATGTGTTACTAGATGATTGAGCCGAACAATGGCTTTGCTGAATACAATATGTGTCGAACAAGGTGACTTTAACTTTAGGGAGTTTTGGTCAAATGGGAAAAGCCTTAGAAAGGCTTGCCGAGCTGAAATCAGTGCATCAAGGCTTTGGGTAAGCCTGTCGGAGGACCAATATGATAGCAAAGTCCTCAAATGGACTTCCCGAACAGTGAAGAAGGTTGACATAGTGTGGCTGGACTCTCAGATGGGTCTGCCGAATAGTCAAATAAGTGTGCTAGGCTTACCACCGAAGGACTACAAAATGAACGAGAGTTACCTTTAACTGGAGGATGGCTTTGCCGAGCACTTGAGAGTTCCAAAGAATGGTTGCCGAACACAATATTGCTCGAGAACATGTCTTCTGGACAAGGATTGTACTAAAACAAAGGCCTGGATTGGTCAAAGGGTAGATGGGTGTGAGGCTAAGGGTTGTCAAACACTCAGAGCTTCAGAGACAAAGTGTTCCTCTCACTAGACTTGAAAATTTGAACAGAAGGTTGGTGTGGCAAAATGAATGCAATGGAAGGTCATTTTATAGAAAATGAGGGAGCTCAACTACATTTATTACTTCGGATGGACAAGTCCTAGGCCTATCGATCATCATTGTCATGCAAAAGGGTTTCTTGCATGGCATCCTCCTTCCCTGCTCTATCTTGTTCGGAGTAGAGCCTTGCGTACAGACAATCCAAAAAATAAATGCTGACTAGTCCCATCAACTACTCTAACTTAGTCAGTCCGGATGAGACAATATGTGTCACGACCCTGTCCCCGATAACCAATAATGACGGTTATTAAGGGACAGACGCGACGGCAAAGCAAGAACTAAACTCAAACTACAACACGACAAACAAACTCAAACCACAACTACGCGACAACTGAAAAACTGAAATAAATAAAATAAAAACATAACTGCTCTGGTTATAAATTTCCAGATGGTACAACGACTCAAAGAAAGAAAAAGTACAACTCTGGCACATGGCCGAAACAACTCCAACACTACACTGCTGCTACAACAACACGAAACAACAACAACACTACAACAACATGGCTCAAGGCCAAACAGCACCACTACTACAACTCGATAAACAACACAGACTCAAGGAGAAAAGAACAAAAAACTCACAACACTGCTACAACACCACACAACACGTCAGCTAGACTGGACTGGGACACTAGCTCCAAGCACCTAAAAAGAAAGAAACACAAGCGTGTATCAGCAACGATGGCTGGTGAATACTAATATGAGAAGCATAAAGAAAAGAAGTCAAAATATCTAAGGATCGTCATCTCTTTTTAAAACCACACACATACACCCTTTTTCAAAATCATTTCCTTTTTTAAATCACCTTTACTCATCTCACACAACACCTTTTTATACATCTTTTATATATATATATGACAAACACCGTTTTACTCTTTTACTCACACCAAAAACATAGTTTTATCTCTTTTATACTCAACACCAAAAATCACCATTTTAACTCCTTTAAACTCAACACCAAACACCAGTATTATATTTAATTTGTAAACATCATTATTTTAACCAACTCGTGGAAACACCAACACCAGTAAAACGATTTTATATAGATCATACCACACCAACACCAACACCACACCACACCAACACACACCACACCACACCATATATATATATATACTCGTACTATAATAGCCAGGAGTCATTAACGTCCGGTGACTAACCGTTAAAGTCATATCTGATACCTTGGGTACATACTAGGATAGCCACTAAAAATGATCCAAGGGCCACTACACCAGCCCCAGTAGTAAGGACATATACCCCACCGGGTACATAATATATAATATATATATATCACCAACACCAACACCAACACCATTGCACCACCTGTGCATTTGCATCTTTTGTGCATATTGATCCATAGACCCACCTGGTCCATGGCAAGGCTATTAAGGCACTCCAAAATATCATTATATGATTTTTAACACCTTTTGAAAATATATTCTTTTAACTCACACCAAAACAACACCATTTCCTTATTTAGAAGTTAACACCATTTTGTACTCAACACCGAAGTATAAATCACCATTTTCACCGCTTATAATTTAACACCACACCTTGAATAGAAAATCACCATTTTCACACCATTTTAACTTCACACCTTATAAAATCATCATTTTTACTTAAACGCACACCCACACATAATTTACACCATTTTCCCCAAAACTCACTATTTTAAACACACTGAAATCACTTGTATTTTTCTTCAAAAACCAAAGTGTACTTAGAAAACGTTTTGTGATCCAAAGGATTTTCTTCTTTTAAAACCATTTCTAAAACTCAACTCAACCACGTATACATACTATAAAACATATAGGACTTATCTAAACTTTATACGAGTCATAAGAGTACTCACAGAAAGACAAATCCTAAGCGATTTGCTTTCCCTTTCCTTGCACCGAGCACGAACACGATGGCCCTCTGATACCTATAATACGCCAAAACGCTCATAGAAGATTCTGAAATATTTAATATGTTCATTTCTACAATTTTATCCTTTTAAAACACCATTTTCCAAACTTTATGTTTTTCCCCGAACTCGAGATATCGGTACCTTGGATTCTCCAAGATATCGGTACCTCAGTTAAACACTGCAGATATCGGTTTCTAGTCACAAGGGGTTTCTGGTCACTAACTGCTCAAGATATCGGTATCTTAGATACCAAGATATCGGTATCTTAGATACCAAGATATCGGTATCTAGGTCAAAGCTGAAACCGGTTTCTTAGAATGCAAGATATCGGTTTCTTCAGAAAGCTCAAGATACCGCAGAAGATATCGATATCTTAACCGGTTTCTCAAGATATCCCTTAAGATATTGGTTACAAGGGGACTGTTGGTCTGGAGCACTGGGATACCGGTATCTGGGCATGCCTAGATACCAGTTTCTGTCATCTTCTTCCCAAAATCGAGAGAGATCCAAATTATTAGGGTTTTGGTTCCGAATCTAATTTCTTCAATTACTCTTTCAATACTTAACCAAACTCTACCAAATTTTAACCACATAAACTAGGCATGATTCTCTATGACTTGGTATTCTTAGATTTTGAGATGGTTACCTGATTTGGACGAATTAAATTCGTAAAGACTTTTGACGAACTTGAATCTTCCTCTTCTAAAATTCTACAAATTCTCCTCCACACCAGCAAAGAACTCAAATTCTTCTTGACACGAACTCCTCCTCTACAGTGGCTTCCCTTCCTTGCTCTCCATTTGGTCTCACAGACACTCAGGAGTACGAATTGATTTTAAGAATGGGTTTGAAAAAAAATTCGGATGGTTGTGCTATGGATGGGTATATATAGCCTAGACACATATTGACAGCCATGTGAACGATTTCCAATCTCTCCACATTGATTTTACTCCAGTCAAAGCGTGGGAATAGGTCCTATATTCATTATACTCAAATACCAAAGAGAGTCCCTTCGATTCCATCGCCATGGCAGTATCTGCACTGCCATTCCCAACGGCCAAGATATCGGTATCTTGGGTGTCAAGATACCGGTATCTGGAGCCCATTTTATAAAAATTCGGATTTTTGTTATATTTTGACCTTTATGACTTCTATATTCCTCCTAACTTCCCAATTAATTGTTATTAATTATTTTAGACTCCTTAGATAATATTTTTAATTATCTAAACTCCCGATTATTAATTATTATTTAATTAAATTACGACACGGATCTCACAACTCTCCCCTCCTTAAGGAAATTTCGTCCTGAAATTTAGAGATGTACCTCCGTCCTCAGCATGCGGTGCTTGATTTTCTTCCTCCATGATTGCGAACAAACGACCTTGCCTTTGCATTGCTGCTGGCTGACCTGATCATCTGTCTCCAGTTCCTCCACCTCGAGTTGGTGCATTTCCCACTGACGACGCTTGAATGATATCCTCCGGGCACTCTCGCTGAACATGACCAGGCTGGCCGCACTTGAAACAAATCGACGATCTAACCGGACACTCTTTCGCATAATGGCCAAACTCATTGCACTTGAAACATCGGACTTCTGGTGGCTGATATGTTTGGAACCTTTTGCCAGAAATACTCTGCTGCGACTGTTGAGTTGGTGCTACCCTCTTCTGCCCAGTGTAGCTCTGCTCCTTACTAAATTGATTTGCATAACTTCCTCCTCGTGGTGGTTTTCCCCCAAACTCCCTCTGCTGCGATTGGATGCCAGATTTTGCTTTCTTAAACTCCTCTCTTCTCCCATCACCTTCCTTAATATCGCGCTCACAAATCTTTGCCTTGCTGACGAGCTGCTTGAAATCCTGCACCTCTAGTAGTGCAACCCGCGGACGAATACGATTATTTAACCCATACTGAGACAAGGCTGTAAACTTAGCCACATACTCTTCAACAGACATCGAACCTTGCTCCAACATCATGAATTCCCTCCGCTTCTCCCCTTGATAGAACTTCGAGAAATACTTCTCATTGAATGCCTCCTCGAAATTTTCCCAGCTTACAACTGCCTCTACTCCTGCTCTGACTGGTATTGCGGTCAAGATCCTCTCGGTAGACTCCCACCAATTCTGCGCTTCTTCTGAAAGCATGAAAGTAGCTAGTCGAAGTTTGTCGTTGTCGGGCACCTCCAAGATAGTAAAAATCTTTTTCAACTTCTTCAGCCAATTTTCGGCATCTTCCTCTCCTTTCATTCCCGTAAAGCTAGGCGGATCCATCGCTTTGAAACTCTTGAACAGTGATGTGTTGACATCAACAGGCTGCCTTGGATTTGGTACTGGTGGCACTGGTAGTCCTCCGACAAGTCGCTCCTGAATCTACGCCATTCGAATCATGGCTTCCTGCAACTGCCTTATCGGGTCTATACGAGCTTGCTCCCCTGCTCCAACTCCTTCTTGGTGAACTTGATCATCCTTGCCTTCCCTCCTCTGGTCAACTGAGGCTTCCGACATAACATTTCCTGCGTGTTGATTCTCGTGCTCCATAACGATTCTAATAAATCACAAAAATATATAGAATTAGAATAAATTTTTCTAACTCTAACTCAACAACACCCTATAGTCCCTAGTCCAGCTGACACGACACCACTTAGTCTACAGAACCTCTCAACCATGCTCTGATACCAAAACCTGTCACGACCCCGTCCCCGATAACCAATAATGACGGTTATTAAGGGACGGACGCGACGGTAAAGCAAGAACTAAACTCAAACCACAACACGACAAACAAACTCAAACCACAACTACGCGACAACTGAAAAACTGAAATAAATAAAATTAAAACACAACTGCTCTGGTTATAAATTTCCAGATGGTACAACGACTCAAAGAAAGAAAAAGTACAACTCTAGCACATGGCCGAAACAACTCCAATACTACACTGATGCTACAACAACACGAAACAACAACAACACTACAACAACATGGCTCAAGGCCAAACAACACCACTACTACAACTCGATAAACAACACAGACTCAAGGAGAAAAGAACAAAAAACTCACAACACTGCTACAACACCACACGATACGTCAGCTGGACTGGATTGGGACACTAGCTCCAAGCACCTAAAAAGAAAGAAACACAAGCATGTATCAACAATGACGGCTGGTGAATACTAATATGAGAAGCATAAAGAAAAGAAGTCAAAATATCTAAGGATCACCATCGCTTTTTAAAACCACACACACACACCCTTTTTCAAAATCATTTCCTTTTTTAAATCACCTTTACTCAACTCACACAACACCTTTTTATACATCTTTTATATGTATATATGACAAACACCATTTTACTCTTTTACTCACACCAAAAACACAGTTTTATCTCTTTTATACTCAACACCAAAAACCACCATTTTAACTCCTTTAAACTCAACACCAAACACCAGTATTATATTTAATTTGTAAACATCATTATTTTAACCAACTCGTGGAAACATCAACACCAGTAAAACGATTTTATATAGATCATACCACACCAACACCAACACCACACCACACCACACCAACACACACCACACCACACCATATATATATATATATACTCGTACTATAATAGTCAGGAGTCATTAACGTCCGGTGACTAACCGTTAAAGTCAGATCTGATACCTTGGGTACATACTAGGATAGCCACTAGAAATGATTCAAGGGCTACTACACCAGCCCCAGTGGTAAGAACATGTACCCCACCGGGTACATAATATATAATATATATATATCACTAACACCAACACCAACACCATTGCACCACCTGTGCATTTGCATCTTTTGTGCATATTGATCCATAGACCCACCTGGTCCATGACAAGGCTATTAAGGCACTCCAAAATATCATTATATGATTTTTAACACCTTTTGAAAATATATTCCTTTAACTCACACCAAAACAATACCATTTCCTTATTTAGAAGTTAACACCATTTTGTACTCAATACCGAAGTATAAATCACCATTTTCACCGCTTATAATTTAACACCACACCTGGGATACATAACCCTCAAACTCAGCTGAGTGAAACCTCCTAAAATGTTCAATCAAACTAGTTCTTGCACCAATTCCCACATTCTATGTCATCTGTTGGTTTTCCATAAATTGAGCCATTATAGATGATATCATATTCACATCATTTACCATGGGTGGATTACCTGGTGCTTGATGTTGATTTACCTCACCCTCACTCGGACCGTCAGAAGTCGCATCCTCAGAAGGATCCATAATAAAATCATGTTGCAACAGTCATAAGATATAGCAGGAAAATTAATAGTTAACACATAGTTGTTAAATGAACTGAATTTAGCACATAAGTTCTTTAACACTCTAAGGTCCACTACCAAGTCATCACGGATCAACACCACACCAACACCACACCATATTTATATATACTCGTACTTTAATAGCCAAGAGTCATTAACGTCCGGTGACTAACCGTTAAAGTCAGATCTGATACATTGGGGACATACTAGGATAAGCAACTAGAAATGATCCAAGGGCCACTACACCAGCCCCAGTGGTAAGGACTTGTACCCCATCGGGTACAATATATATATATATATATATATATCACCAACACCATCACCATTGCACCACCTGTGCATTTGCATCATTTGTGCATATTGATCCATAGACCCACCTGATCTATGACAAGGCTATTTGAGCACTCTAAAATATCATTTATATGATTTTTCACACCTTTTGAAAATATATCCATTTTACTCACACCAAAACGACACCATTTTATTTATTTAGAAAAATAACACCACACCGAATTTCTTATTAGAAGTCACCATTTTCACCATTTATAATTTAACACCACACCTTGTAATAT
>NMUG010009570.1:0-11233 GCA_002855965.1 Monotropa hypopitys | reverse complement strand
TAGATGTGATATGTTGGTTCATATCCAAGAAGGGTGGGAGCGTCCCTACTGGTACACCTTAGCAAAGCCGTTATCCGGGCAGGCGACGCCATAGTCCTCAAATGTTTGGATATTGTCGCAACGTCTGCACAGGAAAGGCAAAGGTTAAGGCAGTCAAAGAAAGAGATACGAAGCCAGTATACCGAGCACTTACCTGGAATACCTTCTGAGGTCAGCACAAAGTATCGACGCTCCTCTCCCGGAGCAAAACTGTACTCACCGAACACCTACATATAGAGATTCCCATATTTCTCTGAATCCGGCAGCCTCATAAAAATGTCGCCATATGGTTTTCTAGGAGTAAAGAAATATCTGTCGGAGGCTTTGTTCCAAGAAAGTAAGAACAAACCCATCAGATCCGGTATGAAAAATTCCAGACCGTCCCTATCACATAATGCCAAGATGCAACCTATGATCCAGTAGCAGTTCATTGAGAGCTGATTTGGCGCGAGATGAAACTCAGACAGGAACCCCCAAAGAAATGGGCTAAATGGGAACCTCAACTAACCTTCGGTTATGGCCATTAATGGGACCATCACATAGTCCTCTGAATACGAAACCTCCCCTCCAACTTCTACGCAATTCACCGAATCCAGAATGTTGTAGTGACGGGTGAACTCTTCGAACTTAGATAGACTGTCGTTAAAGTAATCAAGATAGGGGCAAGAGCTATCGCCACCGGTCGCCCTTACCGGCCCCTTTAAGGTCCTATTCGATCGCCCCCCCAGCACAGCATAAGTGGGTTCGCTTTCGTCCGAAAAATGACGGACGATATTGGTATGGCCACCAGCTAGGGGCTGTCTTGAGGAAGAAGCCCCGGGAGTGTTAATCGCAGCCGGTGGGGCATTCCGGAGCTATCCTCCGGAGTTAGCTCACCTGGGGTCGGTTGAAACAAAGAGTCCGAATCGGAATCAGACTGTGAAATCAAATCAATCACCTGCTCCATGATGATCCGAAGAGTGCGGTCGCCGAAGGATTTGGAGCTCTCCGAAGGGTCCTTGTTAGCAAAGTAAGTTCCGAAGATCCATTCCGCAAACCTATTTATAGGCCACCTCAGGTACGAGACAGTTGTCAGTCATTAATTTTTTATTTCACAAGTACCGAGGCATCTGTTTGACCGACGAATCGGAGCATGACACATGGCGGCCGCTGACGTCCGCGTACAATTATTGCACTGACAATTGTCAGCTGACGTCATGATGAGCTGAGCTGGGACCGTCCCCCGAAGCAGAGTGTCCGGCGTACCCGAATAAATCTTTCCCAACAAAATTGGAAAAAGATTAAGGGGCTATTGTGGTGGCCGGACCTGTGCCCCAGGGAACGGAGCTCGGTAACGAGGCACCGAACACCCCATGGGCCCTATGGGACCTTCGGCTCTCCCAAGCATCGGTACAACGGGACTCCGGTAGGAAGAAGTCTAGCGAAACTACCCCACCTCACATAAGGTACCGAATATCCTGTGTTACCGATCGCCAACCTCTGGACACCATGTCGATCGGTCGAGCACCATAATCACCCTTATGGCAGGGGACCTGCTCCCGGACCGACCGGCCCTTTACCGGAGGCCTGACCCCTCGTGGCACTTAAGCACTGGATATCTCAGGTGCCCGCTAGCAGGCCCTCGTCCGTACAGCCGACCCGGCCCGCTAGTCATTACGGTCCGTTGGGGAGCCCATGGCATGCGGCCCATGTGCCATCCTTGAGCCCCAAGCCAGCATACCCCTATAAATACCCCCAGAGGGTATTGTTCACAAGATCTGCTCTCCGACAGTCACCCTTCGGCCTAACTGCACTTGCTCTGGTCTGTTCTTCCCAAGAAGATACTAACTTAAGCATCGGAGGCCCCGTTGGTCAAAACCGACCGGCGGGCACTAACCCTTTTGGTTGCAGAAGCCAAGCAGGAGGACCCCATTTGTTGTGTGCAGGGACCATGCGAGCCCCTGGGTCAATACCGACAACCAGCATTCGGACAACTATAGATCGAGTAACCTCCGACAGAAATCGGCCACCACACTTCCCACAAGTTCAAATCATTCCCTTAACCATAAAGTTTTTTCCCACTTGTCAACTAAACAGATAATGATCTACAAAGCTAACTCACTCCCAAATATCAAAAATCCAACTCCTAGCTTTCTCGAGTATTCTGAAACACAATTTATTACAACTAATCCTCAAATTCTCACAAGCCCAATTCACATCTATCCACAAGTAACATTTTATCTTTCCCAAATACTATTCAGAAACTAAGCCTCAATTACCATCCAAACTCACAGTCAATCCTTACCACCTCCAAATTTCAGAACTTACTAGTATTACAAATCAAATCCTCAAAAATCCTATTGCACAACCTTAAACTCAATTCTCACATCCAAATTCTTACAACCTCAAAATATCAGATTCTCACAAGTACTACAGATCAATCCTCAATATAAAACACAACCTCAAAAACGGATACAATATCAAAATTCCCAAATCACTTATTTCTATTGACTGAAACTCAAAACTTTACACACTAACCTTTCTTGCAAAACCCAATTCCACTTTCCATTGCCACTGATTCATCCCCAAATCCACAGTCCACTGAATCATTTTCTCGGCCATCCATTGCATTCCTGTAATACAACCAGAAACTATACAACCACAGAAACAGCAAATGTTAGCGTTAGTCCATGTATGTATGCGACTCTCTAACATCCTACAGTCCACTACAACTCTACAGAATCCTAAGAGTAACCATGCATTACCGCTGATTCGCCCAAACTTCTAATCAGTAGATACGTTAGCTAGGCGATCTTCTGATCAGACCTAAGGGTAATCATTAGTCGTACACAATTCTCCACTCTATCCATCCATACTCCGAGAATCTCTAAACCTAAGATTTGATACTAAGCTGTCACGACCTGTCCCGCGAGAACCAATTCAATGACTCAACGGACCCGGCAATGTGACTGAAAACAGAAAACAGAATAGACAGAAACAAACAGAATACAGAAACAGAGAGACAGAATAGACAGATATTACTAAATTGAAATACATTACTGAAATAAAATAAATCTGCAGAAAATCCAAAGTACTGCCCAATAGATAATAAAAACTCAGCAAAACATGCTGACCAAGTCTCAACAAAATAGAAATAACCATCTAGAGGACAAAACAGACTCTGCTACAACTGTGGTGCAACTGAAAGTAAACAGACAGAACGACTGAAAAAGACTGCGCAGCTACCAAGACTCCTCCAGCTAATCTCCAAAGTAGTGAACCAGACTCCTCAGCTAACCAGAATCTGTACTTCGACCAATGCCCATACATATACAAAGTACATGAGATACGTTAGCTACTAGAAATTCTGCTTCAAATAAAAATAAACTGAAGACAGATGCAAATATTAGAAAAACTGAAATAAAATAGACGAATTGTACTAAGCAGGCTGAATATATCAAACAGAAAGAATTAGTAACAGAAACCATAATCAGATACAGACAGAAAAGCAGATCTTCTAAGTACAGAGGGTAGTTTCATGCATCCTAGGTGTCACACACACCTTGCTACAGATTTTATTAACCACAGAGATTTTATTCTTTCACTTTTCTATGTATTATATTCGACATATCAACGCGATGGCGCGATATACTACACCGTAATATATCCGAGGTATCAACGCAAACCAAGCGATATATTACCAGAAGCACAATACAAAGTATACGGCACACGGGCCCCTTGATTAAACTTCTCTTGCAAGGGTACCACTTGCGAATGGCATTTGTATACCCAGAACAACACGTCCACCGGCCAATGGGGCAACAGGACACAGAAACCATATTTAAGCTTTTTAGGTGCCAAAATATCAGATTCTTCAGACTTAACAGATTAACAGAATTATCAGATTATCAGAAGTTCCAGAAATGCAGAAAGTGTCTCGTACAATCCTAGCAAGATTCTAGGTGTTTTATATACAGAAGAACAGACACAACAAATATCAGAACTACTAAAACAAGCACAACAGATATAAGAAACTCATATAACCGAAACTACTTAAAAATCCACAGAATTTAAAGCAGCTAATGCACTCACCAATGGGTTTTAACCTATTTCTTACTGTCAGATATCAATCGAATGCATTCTGAACATTTTCCTGTCATTGAAGAAATACCATTAATCCAAATAATTCGATAACTCAACATTAAAACTTATGTGATGACTGAATAAATTGCAGAACGTACTGATTTCCAGATCTATATAGCTTCCATAATCTTTTTCTAAACAAACCATAGATTTCGGGTGGATTTTGCACTAACCGGTAAGCAACCGGTATGGATTCGGTGCACCGGTCGGCATGCCGGTTGCCCAGAAAAATCAGAAAATTAACAGATTTTTGACAGATTTTCAAGAATCAATTACACTATCTTAAAAACGTTATTTCCAGAATCTTTAAACATTAAATATGTTCTAGTGATTATGATCTACAAGACTTATAAGAAAATAGATCGAAAATACTTGTTTTTGGGACAGAAATTGCCAACCGGAACGCAGTCGGTATGCAACTAGCATACCGCCCGGTATACCGGTCTGCACAGCAGATAGCAGAAACTTAAAAACTGGTTTAAATAACTTCGGTTTTTCTTAATCAAACTCATTAAAAATCGATTTCAAAGCCTCTAAACAGAAAAAATCAAAACTATAAGATGTAGATCACATCCATAATCAAAACATACTCCAAGATTAGGTTTTAAAAACCACTTTTAATCCCTCAAAATCAAGAGTTTTCAAAGAAAATCTCTTAAAACAGTGACTAATTAAGATTAGTGCAAAAACCCTAATCTCAGGCTAATCATGCATGAAATTGAAAAACCAAAAATGTAAGATTTACCTTTAAGGAGTGATGAACAACTCTTATGAAGGATTTCCCTCAAAATCCTTGATCTAAGACTTGATTTGAGAGCTTTTCCAAGATCACTCTCACTAATCCTCTCTAAGCATTCTCTATAGCCACCACTAGGAGTTTTTGCATTAACCTAATGAGGCTATAGCCTCTATTTATAACCCTAATCAAGTTTTAGGAAGTTTTACCATATTACCCTTCATTCAACTCCCAAATACCCCTTGCAAGCCACCTCCTTATTTAAATTTACAATTATATAAATCATTTATTTTTAAATAATTAAATCACTTAACTAATTTCGAAAAATCCCAAAACAATACTAATTTGACCGATTTAATTTTTTTAATCTCATAAAACATTTTCGGACATATTTTTAATAAATAAAAATATATTTTTATCCAGGACGGGTGTGACATGAGCCCTCCCAACGGCCTTTGGGAAAGACAAATTAAGTTTGGTTAGTGTGTTGACGAGCCACTATCGCAATCTTGCCCTATCAACGTTATGATAATAGTTGGATGAATACAGAGTGTACTTGACCTTTAGTGATTCCGGGATTCATACCACCTTAGCAAAATATAGATGAATACAGAGTGTACTTGACCTTTAGTGATTCCGGGATTCATGCCATCTTGTGAGCTATGGATAAATATGGGGTGTACTTGATCTTGAGGGATCCCGGGATTTATCGGACTCGACAATTAAACACTTATAGAATATACTCGTAATAGAATCTCCTTGTACTTGATATCATACGAATGTTGAAATGGAAATGAGAACTATAAACGCATACTTATGTGGATACTTGACTTTAGTATCCTTGGTTAACACCCTTACTTTTGTGTTGGCTTGTAGAGTCACATTGTAGAAACTGAATCATTGCATTGCATTGTCTCATGCATCTTGTGTATATCATTTTGTACAATCACACACTCATTCACGCTAGTCTAGAACATGCTAGTTGATAGATATTTCCCTACTTTGGCGTGATACGTCCTTCTTTTTAGACTCTGCAGGTAAGGAACCTCTCATGGATGATTTTGGAGTACCTTGAGGTTTTGGACTCGTTGGAAGACTTATGCACTTTCTTTAATTTTTAATTTAGCCCCTTTGGGTTGTAATAGGAGTAGTGGTTTGTAATAACTTAACTTCTCTCTCTCTCTCCTACTTCTATGTGTTGGACTTTATGTTTATTTCCGCATTCACTCTCGGGTTTTCATATATGTTTGGAATGGGAAGCATTAGTACTTGACTTTTTGAATGGTGATGATTCATGTTTGTTTTCCCTCAATTATTAAATGATTTCAAAAATATATATATGGTTTGAAAATCCAGGGCATGACAACTTAGTATCAGAGCTTTCGGTTTCAAAAACTTAGGCCTTTAGGAAGACTCTTAGTCTCTATAGGTTGCATTGAGTTTGAGTTTACATCATCTAGCATATGTGTGTGAACATTTGAGCATGCATTGGCAATGATCCATAGGTTGGTGTCGGTTAGAGAGGTAATACATGTGCACTGTTCCATTCTTGGGTTGTTATCATGTTTATTAATTCCATTGGCTATGAGAATTCGTTCTTGGTATCGTTGAGTTTACTTCTCCTTGATGGTACTTTACATAGTTGATTAAACTATCCACTCGAGCCTTGTCTTGCGCTCTATTCTTATCGTATTCGTAGTCTTTTGTACAATGCCTCCACGTCGCGATATTTCTTTGGGAAGAGGTCGTAGGGACAACGTTCAGGAGGCGCATAGCGAAGAAGTTGACGATCATCGAGTGGGTATAGAGGACGACCTCCCGTTATTCCGGTTCCTTCTCTGGAGGGGCTTGTTGCTCACAGTCAGTTTGCACGAGAGCTTGCGGCCGCCATGGTCGAAGCTAGTAGAGGGTTTGCATCACCCAGGGACAATGCGGGAAACCGCACGATTGAGACACTACGGGAGTTAGGCGTATGGATCCTCCTAAATTCAATGGAGAGGGCAATCCACTTGAGGTAGACCATTGATTGTTCGAGGTCCGGAAGGTGTTAGACACCTTGTATATTGCAGAGGACAAGCTGAGAGTTTCTTTCGCCACCTACCAACTGATCGGCGAGGCTAGTTAGTGGTGGAGTTCTGTACTCGAGATGAGGCGTGCTAGTCTACTTGCCAATGGAGATGCTGATCCACAGGCCATTCTGGATCCTATTCGTTCGATGACTTGGGCAAACTTCCAGACGGTTTTCGAGAGCCAGTATTTCCCCAAGGGCTATCGGGAGAACTTGCGGGAGCAGTTCGGGAGGCTTGAGCAGGGCACCATGTCTATTTCCCAATATGCGCTACGATTCCAGGCACTGTCACGGTTTGCTACAAACTTGGTTGGTTCGGAGGAGCGGAAATGCAAAAGGTTTGATAAGGGTCTTCACCCTTCAGTTCAGCGACTTGTGATGAGTCAGTGTATTCGAGTTTTTGCCGATATAGTTGACTGTGCGAGGGCTATTGAGCCTAAGAGGGACCACCAACAGAAAGATGTGAAGGTGTGGGAACCGTGCAGGCAGGTTTCCAATTCCAGTTCTTCGTCAGGCAGTTTTAGGAGGAAGCGGCAGCGAGAGCAGTCCCGTTTCTCTAGAGGCCAACGGTCTCAGGCTAGTTCTGGTTCGGTACAGAGTCTGAAGATATGTCATCGATGCCATCAGCCAGGGCATGTGAGAGTTGACTGTAGAGCACCAGTTTGCTATGATTGTGGTCAGGCGGGCCATGTGGTTAGAGATTGCCCAGGGAGGGATAGCGGTCGTGGTGATGCAAGGCCACAGCAGCAGCAGCAGCAGAGGAGCGGACATCAGCGTCCACAGCAGTCAGGACCAGCGGTTTCTGTCCAGGCTTCTCGTGTTGGCGGGGTTGTGACTCCTGCCAGGCCAGCACAGCAGTTCCAACCGAGGGGCGGGTATCAGCAGGGTCTGACGACACATGGCAGAGCTTTTTCCATTCCAACAGTCTCTTCACCATCGACTTCTCACCAGTAGCCATAGACCTCTGTTGTTCGTGGTATGTTTCTTGTTTACAATTCTTGGGCCAGTGTACTTTTCGATTCCGGTGCATCGCACTCTTTTCTTGCTGTATTTTTTGTTCGTGCTTTGGAGCTTGATATGGATATTCTTGATCTGCCATTGTTCGTTGATACTCCTGTTGGAGGCCGTGTCCATTTGGACAGAGTTTGTAGGGATTGTGAGTTGACCTTAGAGGACCATCATTTCACATTCGACTTTATTGTTCTGGGTATGTCCGGCTTTGATTTTATTCTGGGGATGGATTGGTTGTCTACCTTCCATGCCCATATCGATTGTCATCGGCGCCGAGTGCGGGTATTCTCTCCTGAGGGAGTCTATGTCTATGTTTATGGCGATAGGAAAGAATCAGTCGATTCTTGTTTGTACGATCCGAGAGAGCGTGACTCAGTCAGCAGTATGCTTGCCAGCCTTAGTCTTGATGATGATTCTTCTCAGCGTGGGGAGTTACCATTAGTTGTCCGTGAGTTTCCAGATGTCTTTCCGGCAGAGTTACATTGTTTTCCACCTAGGCGATGTCGCGCCGAGAAATTTTTCTGTCCTTCCCTCGTCTCCCGTCTAGTAGGAGTCATTTTCCATGATGGAAGAATTTACGTTGTTGGGTTTTATTTGAAAATATGGGGTTTTGTTTAAAATGGATGATGGCCTGAGTATGCCGATTTCGAATTTTTGGAGTCGCCACTCGGCATCGAGTTGTGGTGTGTCAAGTCACTAGAATTTTTATTGTAAAAAGATGTCATTTTGTTTAAGAAAAATGTCTTTTTATTTGGGAAAGGTGTCTTCAAAACCAGAAATTCGAGTTCGGGTATTCAATTTCTAGAGCTCGGATCAATTAAGCTGGAGGCACTTGCAATCAGAAGATTGATGTTAAACGAGCGTCAATTAAATCAAGACATAGCTGGCGAAAGGATAGATCTTGATGGGAGGAAGAGTTCAGGGCGAGGGTCATGATATGCGCAGGAGACTTCGCAAAGGGAAGGGATCTGTTGGAGTTTTTCTTCAGCAGCCGAAGAGATTAAAGGAGGGAGGAAGAAGATGATTATGCGATGGAAGAAAAGAGGCAATGTTGAAGATGACGATTTCCTTGCCATTTCATTTTCTATTGGCGTTCTAACAGAGGTCAGGGAATTTGATGATCCTATGTCAATTGATTTCGTAGAGGGTATTCACTAAGAAAGTCATGAGTGGGTAGCAGTAGTAATTGGTTACAGCTGGGGGGAGTAATGATACGAAGCCCCAATCACATAGGGGCAGATGTGTAAAATAAAATTGTATTTGTTGGGTATATTAATAAATTTTGTTTCCAAAAAAAAAATTTACGAATGGGAAAGGTGTTAGGCACCCCACTCGCCCTTCCGGTACTTCTTTTTTAAAAGTAAATCTCTTTTTGATCCGAAATCAATTATTTCCTCGGCTAAGAGAAATGTAAAATTATTACTGATTTATGTATGAAATGAAATACTCCTGGATATAGTTGTTGACGGGCGGATTTCGGCTCGGTTTTGATGAAAAGGGATTATTTTTTAGCCGGACGGAACTTCGGCAAAAAATGATTTTCTACAGTCGGACAGAATTCCGGCTGTGTTTGAAATTGATTTTTTTGTTAATTTAATTTCATTTATGACAGTCGTATAGAACTTCGACTGTGTTTTTAAAAACAAAATTTTATTTTGAGCCAGATAGAACTTCGGCTATGTTTCGGAAAATATTTTCTGTAGTTGGACTGAATTCCAACTAAAAAGAGTTTTTTATTTTTAGGCAGTCGGACGGAACTTCGATTGTGCCTTGAAAATAATTTGGGAGTTTAGCTTGACAGAACTTCGACTAAATCCTCGAAAAGTATTTTTCTATGGTCGAACAGAATTCCGACCGTGTTTGTGAAAATATTTTTATTTAGTCGAACAGAGTTTCGACTGAATTTTTGAAAAGAATGTCTTGAAATAGGTCGGACAGAACTTTGACCATTTTCTGGAAAGATAGGATATTTTTTTGTTCGAAAATTCCAAAGAATATCGAGTGAATCGGCATGAACCGAGTCACAAGGCATTCCAATGATCCAAGTCTGATAGCTACTGCAAGATTTTATTTCAGAGTACGGATCGAGATATTTGGTTTTGTTTTTAAAGTGTTTTTGTATTTTTCAGTCGGACAGAACTTCGACTGTGCAAATTGTTTTATGGGAAAATTGCCGGAAAATGTTTTGACCGGACTGTGGAAGAAAGATTTATTTTCACCAATCGGACAGAGCTTCGATTGGGTTTTGAAAAATGGGGGAAGGGATTTGTTTTCTTTAAGTGTGAAAAAATCTTCCCGGGATATCGAGTCCTCCAGAAATGATCCGAGTCACAAGGCATTTCTTTGATCCGATTCTAACAGCTACTGCAAACTTTCACTTCAGAGTACGGATGCAGGATTTTTATTTTGTTGAAAAATATTTTGGGGAAAGCGAAAGTTAATCGCTGTAGAGAGATAGAATATATATATACTATAATATATATATATATGGACAGGGATATAAGATATCATATATATAAACCGAGCTAGATATAGTCCGAGCTAGATGGTAGTACATATATAATAGTTGATAAGATATCATATATATAAACCGAGCTGGATATATTCCGAGCTAGACGGCAAGTATTGTAGCGACCCGTAATTTATAAAGTATTTTTCCGGAATTTCAATTCGAATTCAAAATTTGATTGGTTCCTTAAGTTATTTTGTCTTAAAATCCAAGCGTTATTTTAAGGTGGTTGACCCTAGATTATGGTAGAGAATTCGATTACGAATTCAACGAGACTTGAATCGCCTCAATTGGAGGTCGGATGAAGAATTTGCGATCGAAATATGTTCGAAAGTCCCATTTTGGAAATCCCAAAATTTCCTCTAAGGGACCGGTCACCCTAAAATCAAGGGACCGGTCTCTATCACAACAGAAAGGTCCCGAGTGGGAAGAGACCGATCTCTCGAAAATCAAGAGACCAGTCTCTCTTGAGGTAGTGAGGTCCCTGATGGGAAGGGACCGGTCTCTCAAAAATCAAGAGACCGGTCTCTCTGTGTATTTTCGGCTGATTTGTAACTCATTAAGGGTATTGTGGGGATTTCATCCTAGGGGGTATATAAGCATTGTGGAGTCCGAAAATAGGGTCTCCTCCTTCATTTTTACAAACCCTACTCTCTCTCTACCTCCCTCCCAAGCATTCTCTCCCTTCTCTCTAGATTTCAAGGGTCTTCCAAGAAGATTTTGAAGAAAATCCAAGTTCTAACGTCGT
>NMUG010009569.1:0-11233 GCA_002855965.1 Monotropa hypopitys | reverse complement strand
TACTGTTTTGGAAAACTCATTTCTAATGGACAGCCTTAGAGAGATGCTATCGTCGGCATGATTTTGAAAATAATAATCGTGGGTAATAGGATCTCATCGTAAGTAGACGGAAGAAAATAATTAATAATCGTAGAAAAATATCATTAATTGTCGCTCTCTTTTTTTTTAAATTTGAACGATAACCGTATATAGGTATTACCGTAAAATGTGATTTTGGAATTTAATTAGTAACCGTAGGCAGGTATTACTAAACTTAAAATTCTGCAACTCGAACGACAATCGTAGGGAGATATTATCGTAAGCGTATATCTGACAATTGATTAGTAACCATGGATAGATATCACTAAAATTGTACAATCTCTGGAACTTGAACAATAATCGTAGTAAGATATTATCGTAAGTGAATTTTGAAAATCGATTAGTAATCGTAGATAGATATTACTAAAAAATTCGGAGCTTTGCAACTTGAACGATAATCGTAGAAAGATACTATCGTAAGCGAAATTTTTGCCCCAAGTAATAGCCGTAGGTAGATGCTATCGAGATTTTTGGAAATCTGCGATCGTAGAAAGGTACTTCGGGATTTTAAATTCAATGACCATAAGAGAGGTGTCACTGGGGAGAGATTTTTTTTTTGGAAACGTGGGTTGATGGTCCTAGAAAGATACCATCGAGATCCCGGGGCTTGGAAATCTATAGTTTTAGAAAAGTACTACCGAAATGGTTTTCTGAAAATTCAAGCTTATGGCCTTAGGGAGGTGCCACCTGAGCTTCTGAAAAATGTAAACCTACGGCCTTAGATAGATGCCAGTATAGATTTTGAAAATATGAACTCGGGGCTCTAGTTAGATACTGTCGAGGATTTGAAAATTGTGACATGTGGTTTTAGAAGGTTTTGAAAAAGATTTTGAAACTGTAGTCTTAGAAAGATACTACTGAATTTTTTTTGAAAATATAAACCTATAGTCTTAGAAAAGTACTACCCTAGGTTTTTGAACGCTTAACCTGCGGCCTTAGTGAGGTGCCACTGTAGGTTTCGGAAAATTCAGTTCTATAGTCTTAGAGAGGTACTATTCGAACTCTTGGACGTGCCAGCCTGTAGTCTTAGAAAGGTGCTACCTCGGGCTTTTAAGAAGGTTAACCTGTGGCCTTGGGAAGGTACCACCGTAGGTTTTTAGAAATTATAAGTCCGTAGTCTTAGAAAGGTACTACTTGGACTTTTGGAAATGCCGGTTTGTAGTCTTAGAAAGGTACTACCTTGGGGCTTTCTGAAATGCCGGCGTGTAGTCTTAGAAAGGTACTACCTCGGGACTTTCTGAAATGCCAGCTTGTAGTCTTAGAAAGGTACTAACTCGGGGCTTTCTAACCTATGGTTCTCGAAAGGTACCACTGTAGGTTTCAGAGACTCAACTTCGTAGTCTTAGAAAGATACTACTCGGACTCTCGGTAATGTTAGCTTGTAGTCTTAGAAAGGTACTACCTCGTGCATCCGAGCGGTTTAATTTGTGGCCTTAATGAGGTACCACTGTAGGTTTCTGAAATTTTAACTCCGTAGTCTTAGAGAGATACTACTTGGATTTCTGGAAATGTCGGCTTGTAATCTTAGAAAGGTGCTACCTCGGGCTTTCTAAACTGTGGTCTTAGGAAGGTACCACCGTAGGCTTTTGGAAAATTCGAATCTATAGTCTTAGAAAGATACTATCAAGATTCTTGAATACGTAAACCCATAGTCTTAGAAAGATACTATTTTAGGTTTGTGACACCTAACTCCGTAGTCGTAGAAAGATACTAACGGGCATAATAAACTCAACCTGTAGTCTTAGAAAGGTACTACCTTAGGTTAGAGTTTCTTGGAATTGCGAACTGGTAGTCTTAGATAGATACTAGCAAAGTTCTTGTAGATCTGGATCTATGTTGGTAACCCTAGTGAGATATTACCAAGTCTAGAAATTTTTGCCCTAGGTTATAACCGTAAAGAGATGTTATAACTTAGGATCCGTGAACAAATGTATACGTCGATAATCATGGAAAGATATTACCAACCTTTTATGTTCACCGTGTTGTGACTTTCGTTACCTGAATTTGAATCGTTTGATTATCAGGGTTTAATGATTTTCTTTCTTTTGTTTTTGTAGGATGACTTCTCGGTGTAGACCAGGGAAGGAGCCTGCAGATGAGGCTAGACCTTCTAGACCTGTTGCGGAGGAGAGGGAGGAGTCTCCCTTCGATATTGATGACGTAGACTTTGGGCCTGATCCTGACGATCTAGAGGCACCATGATGCGGATATGTCGAGACTTTTTTCCCAGATGGTGTGGGGTTGCAGCTGAGAGGGACGATGGTTCCTGAGGAGCTTCAGAGGGTCAGATTGTGTGCTTCTGATACACCGCTTTTGACATAGCTCTGGTCCCATCCGTCCTTGTATCTAAGGGCTCAGGTAGTTCCACCAGAGAGACCCTTTCGAGGAGCGTGGTTCCAGACGGTTGCCATCTGCAACCGGGCGCATCCTGTATACCGAGATTTTTTGATCGAGTAGGGGTTTGGCGATTTCTTAGCCATTCCGCCCTTTCGCTCGAAGCACACTTTGCTTAGGGCCCTTGACGAGCATTGGTTCAGTGAGACCAACACGCTCCATTTGGGCGACTGTGAGCTGGGCGTCACTCCTTTCGAGTGGGCCATCATCACAGGTCTGAGGTTCAGAGGGATCCCCGTCCAGAGGACGACGGGGACCGAGTATGATATCGAGAGGGTATTGGACATCGCCCCACATGAGATGAGAGAGAAGAGGATCCCATGCTCAGCACTGCGGGGAGGAGACCACTTCTACACCCTAGAGACAGACGGCCCTGAGTTGTCCAGACGGCGGCATCGGTTGCTCCTGTATCTGCTAGTGTCGTGCTTCTTATGCAACAATGGCACCTTGTTTTCTGTGGCTTACGTAGGGATAGTTGACTTCCCGGATGGTGCCCTCTTTGACTGGGGGTCTTTTACTTTTGTCTCTTTCCTCCAGGCTATGAGGAGGAGAGTTAGCTGCCCTTCACCGACACAGTTAGGGTTCTGGCCCTTTCTCCTGTGGTGGTCTGTTGAGCATATGAGCGTAGGGCACCCCCTTCCCACCGACCTAGGACTTGACGTCTCTAGAGCTCTGCGGTGGCCGCGTCCATCTGCGCATTCTCTTGACTTGCTGGATTTCGTGACGCTTCGCTCACAACTAGAGCCAGTTATGTCGGACGACATCTCCTGGCAGTCGTTTGATTGGATAGCATTGGGAGGCGATTATCACGTCGAGATCTACTTGTCATCTCGGCGATGCACTTTCTTCTCCTACTCTTCTTGGGAGCTGTACATGGGCGACCACTACTGGCGCAAGACGACGGGAGAGGTTCTGATTCCCAGACGCCCGCCTGCTCCTACTTTTGGGATGGCTCGATCTCCGATTGCAGGAGATTACGACGTTGCTGGGTTCATGGTGCGGGGAGACTACATTGCCTGGTTCTGGAGTATATCCATCGGCTGCTTCACCACTACGACCACAGTTCGATGCGGAGAGTCGATCGGTGCTGAGAAAGAGCGCTTCTTTCAGATGATGAGGGGTGCAGATAGCAGAGCCCAGTCTTCTCAGCCCATTCCATAGGATGAGCCGTCGAGGTTCTATCAAGCCTACCAGCAGTGGAGCGATCGACAGAGAGGAGCACCTCCAGGCCAGCTTCACCCAGATAAGGTACGTAAACATAGTAGTTTACTTTCTGTTTCTGTCTTTTCATAGATCTATGTAGACCTGTCTTTACTGTTCTTTTCGTTTCTAATGATTTGTTTTTGTATTTCAGGATACCCCGGACCCCCCTAGAGGTTCAGTTGATCGGAGACCCAGACGCCGAGGTCGGCGGGATGACAGCAGGAGCAGAGATGTCTGATATGCCTGCAGCAGACAGACATAGACTCTCTTTTTTTTGCAGTTTTGTTAGCACTTCCTTTGTTCTTTTATGATAGAAACATTTTGTATGGAATGTAATCTATCGCTGTTTGTCTCTTCTTTTACTGTTTGTACTTCTTTTTCTTAGTCTACCGTTTGGTACTGCATAGCCATGTAATAAGAAGAATAGTGATGCTTTGTTTTCCTGTGTAAGAAAATGTTGTTCGCACCTGCTTTTGTTGCGCTGTTGGTTGCTTGGTGGGCATCTTTTACCCCAGCTGAGCGTCTTTTGTTCGAGCAGTTATTTGGGGGAATGGCTAGTCTTTTGACCATTCGCGTTGCCCCGGACTTTCTGTTGGCTTTGGTGAGGTACTGGATACCTACCTTGAGCTTGTTTCGTTTCGGCCTTCATGCGTTGACTCCTACTTTAGAGGAGTATCATTTTGCCTTGAGGATGCAGCCTTCTTTAGAGATCGTGGCCCTCATATTCCCTGATCGGAATGCCAGGACGGCTTTTTGTGCATTGACAGGCCTAAAAAGGGCCTTTCTGATTTCTGATGATATTGACGGGATTCCGATAGTATGGCCCGACTTTCTATGGAGTCTGTTTGGTGATGAGGATTATTATGATCCGCGAAGGGCTGCTTTTGCCAGATTACCTGACAACCGTGTTGGTTCTCGCAGACGCTTATATGCTTTTGCTTTTGTATTATTGGCGGGGATATTCTTCCCGAGATATGATGGGCAGCTGGATCTGCGGGTAGCTTTCTGGGTAGATGCTGTGATCGAAGGACAGACCATCATACCGGCGATTTTGGCGGAGACGTACAGGGGACTGACCCTATTTTAACTGTCTCATGATTCTCGTGCCTGTGGCGGCGTTGAGTTGTTATATGTATGGCTGCTTACTCATGTTTTCAGGAGTCATTCATCACGTCCGAGGGGGTTCATTGACATGCCCTTGACGCTCTTGACCGAGCGAATTGTTGGTTTACGATACATCCCTCAGCAATTAAATGCTTGGATAGTGGCTTTGGATAGCATTACACCGGATACCATTGTTTGGGATATCGGCGTTTTTAGTGCTATGGAGCACGCAGTGACTGTATATGGGCTAGGCTTGTCCTTTCTTCCCCTTGTTGGTTTATACGGTGTTGTGCCGTATTACGGGTGCCGAGTCCTCAGACAGTTCGGGCTTGACCGGGATATTCCGGTCTCTTCTTCGCTTTTTGATGGCAGCAGATACCATTTTGATTTTGGTAGTGATTTTGCTCATCCTTTGGTTGGAGAGGCTTCGGCTTTATGGGATCAGAGGGTTATGATTTCATCTGTATGGACCAGTGATACTCCTTGTATCTCGCAAACATATCTGGACTGGATCGCATCGGAGATTGATCGTCAGGCTGGCATGGTAGCCACTTTCCCGGCATATTTGGATCAGTTTGTGTTACTGCAGTGGTCATCACATTTGGCATCACAGTCTTCGATCTATACGGCACAAATGATGGATTCACATTCTCGGCATTCACAAATGACTGGTGAGAGAGACATGGCCATTCGGCAGATTTCGTCTATTACTGGGGAGCGAGATTCTCTTCAAAGAGGTGTCGATCACTTGTCCCTACAGTTATTGAGTATGGAGGTTGCTGCGGGTAGCTTACAGCGAGACCTAGAGGATGTGAGATCTTCAGCCAGTTCGACCAGCACAATAGCCGGTTTAGAGGATTCTTTGCAACGGGCTACTCGGCAACATGAGTCCCAACTTGAGGAGATCAGTGGGCTATTGTGCGAGGTAGCAGATCTCGATCGGCTAGTTGATGAGTCATATGACCGTATTGTTGATCTTGATGATGACAGGGATCGGCTGCAGAAGGATTTTGACACTCTGACTAGATCGTATCATAGATTGCTTGTTGAAGTCCGGAGGTCACATGATAGACTACGTGCAGCTCGTCGGCGTCTAGCTAGAGAGAGGGGGTTTCAATTCCATGATGTATAGGGCTTACGATCTAGTTTTTCCTTTATGGAGTGTTTGTTCCCAGGCGGCTATCCGTACATGGCTCAGTTGTATACCATGGTACGAATGTTCCATTGTTTGTTAGAGGTAGACCGATCGTGCATCGTGACTGGTACTGTGTTGACCACCCGATATAGAGAGATGTGTCAGGCTTTGATGGGCTTGCTGGATGCGTTTTCACAGAGAGACCGGCAGTAGTTAGCATATTGATATTCTACATTTCTATTTCTTTTATAGAATATTGACGTATTGCTTCTGATGTATGAATATATTTCCATTATCTACAATCTTTATCAAATAAGTAAATATATTCTGAACACGTATGCTTCTCTGATAATGGAGATTAATACTCAATTAAAGTTGATCATCTGAATAAATTTTATAAGTAGGGTCCGATCGATTAAATCGAAGGCGGAGACCTAAGTTCATCCTATATTTTTAAAGCGATTTTGTAACTTTTAACACATGAAGTGATGGACTGCTAAGACGAATCGGACTAAATCCTTAAAGAAGTTGTCCCTTCGAAAAGTCGATTATTTTGCCAACGTCGGTTCTGACTCCATTGCTGTTCTGACGAGTTTCGTTGTATCACCTGACTCCGGAGAGTGGTTCTGTGTGTGTGTTTGGTTGGCTTTTTCTTTATCTATTTTTGCCGTAACTCCCCCTTAGAATTGATAATTACTCTGGATGCCTTTCATTTTTGTTCCGATTTTGCTACAATCCCCTCTTGGGTTTTGATCGTACTGGATTGATCCATTTTTGTTGTAGTCCCCTCTCGGGTTTTGACTACACTAGATTTGTATCCCCTTTGTCTTGCCATGATTCCCTCTCGGGTTTTAATTATGCGAGGTTTTCTGATCTTGCCATAGTTTTCCTTCTCAGGTTTTAACTATGCCGGATAGTGATTTCTTTTTTAGAAAATGACTCGGATTCTGACTTCGACAAGGCATAAACTTCTTGACTAAGATCCGATGACTTTGAGCAAGTATGAGCACTTCCGTTGTGAGGAGAGGCTGAAGAATTCAGAAAGATATAAGTAGAGATCTTTTGTAGAATCTCCCCTTTTTGTTTATGTAAAGGGGGTGGCGATTTTTTTTTATCATCGTATACTCATGATGATGACATATATGTTTTTTGAATCGCTCTTGTTAGATAAGAGGAGAAAAGGAAATTTGTATTGAAGCCTCGAAAGAGAGAGTGGAAGTGCTACTACACTCAAATTTCACCAGATCAATCGTCAAGAAGATGATGCTTTAACTGAAATCAGAGCTTAATCATTGCATTTGAAACAGATATTACTAATTAGACATAGTAACGTTTCAACATGTCAGAGTTTAAGAGGAAGAGGGAACTCGGGTCCATCCATATCTGCTAGGATGACGGCTCCGTTTGACAGTACTTTGGATATGATGAAAATTCTTGATGATTGGGGGAGAACTTTCCTTTGGCTTCTTCTTGTATGGGGAAAATCGCTTTAAGACCAAGTCGCCTTGCTGGAAGATTCTCGGCCGTATATGTTAGCTGAAATTTTCAGAGATTCTCCGTTAGTAGCACTGAGGATGAAAGCCTGGTGATAGTCTTTCCTTGTCTAGCTTACTTATTCGGCCTTGGAGTGACGGGATTTGTGTTTTCTTTGTAGCTGGAAACTGGGGAATACTGCATTGCCCCAGTATGGGTCTGTATGAATGTCCGATAACCATTCTGAAGGCTCGGAGGTGTAGGCGAGATGGATCTTCTTGGGCTCGATGCCTTCTGTCTTCGACTATTGGTGTAGCTTCTGATCAGATCCTAATCTGATTCGTTTTAGAAGTCTTACTCTCAATATGTTAAAAATTTTTTGATCACTTTTAAATGTAAAAGGATGAACACTAAGTCATGTATTTTTTTGAAATTTGTGTATTTGTTTTTTTGAAATTTGTGTATTTGTATGATGTATTATCAGAGAAGATAAATGGACGGAATATATGAAGCTTTTCTTGACATTTAGATGTAACAAGATAAAATAACATATATCGCACAAAAGTTGTATTTATTGATATCTCATAACAGAAAATGAAACATACAATAATCAAGATGCCTGGATCACCGCGGTTTACCATGGTACGCGAGTTTGGTGGATCGGGAATGCCGTCCAGTTGACTAGTTGTTATCCCGGCTGAGCGGGGCGGATGGTATGATAGAGATCAGAGGTTGGAGATAGGGGATCAATTGTGGCAACTTGCAGATCATCGAACATTTGTGCCATCCCTTCATCATCGCTATTGGTTTCCTGTGGTAGATTACCGGTGGGTGAATCTTCAGAAAAGTCTTAATTGTCTGAAAAAAGAGGTTGCTCTTCATCTCCTTCTGCTATGGGACTCATGGGCCCAGCAGAGATGAATTTGCTTTTGAGATAGGGTAAACCTTGGGTCCGGTTCCTCCTTTCTCTGCGGGCGATTCTGTCATTTTGATTTCGTCGGGGGCGACGGTAGCCTAGTCCGATTCTATTAAGCTGTGATGCTCCTTTGAATGGCTCAGTCTGCCCATCGAGTCTACGGCCTAATCCTTTACCGCATTGAAATCCGTGTGTATAAAGGTATTTCATGACAAAGGCAGTGTTGTTGGAGAATCTATGGGGAATTTGCGTCCCGTGGATTACCGAAGTACATTCGAACGTCTGAAAGCTAGACGGCTCGTTGGGTTCGATCATTGGAATGGCCGGAGCTTTATAGATAGCGAAGTCAGGCTTTGCGAATATCGTAATAAGCTGACCGTCGCTGATGAACTTAATTTTTTGGTGAAGGCTGGACAGGATGCCGGAAGTCGTATGAATCCAGGGCCTACCGAGTAGGAAGTTGTATGCCGATGGGATCTCCAGGACTTGGAATCTGATGGAGAAGGTGACGGGGCCGATCTCCATAGGGAGCTCGATTTCTCCCATAGTTTCCCGACGTGAGTCGTTGAAGGCTCTCACCGTCATTGTGTTGTTAGAGAGAATATTGGAGTTGACTCCTAATCTCTGCAAGGTTGCCCAGGGGTAGACGTTTAATGTAGAGCCGTTGTCTATGAGTACCCGGGCGACGATCATGCCTCGGGTCTTAACAGCAATGTGGAGTGCTTTAATATGCCCTTTTCCCTCTACTGGGATCTCGTCTTCTGAGAAAGTGATTACCCCTGGGCTCATGATCGATCCGACTAAGTCTTGTAAGACATTCGGGGGCATATCCTTAGGAACTTGGTCCTGCTTCAGCACTGTTAGCAGTGCCTCCCTGTGAGGCTCCGAAGTGAGGAGCAAGGCCAGTATGTTGATGTGAGCAGGAGTTTTTCTCAATTTCTCAACGACATCGAACTCGTTGATTATGAGAGTTTTGATGAACTCTCACATCTCCTCCTCGGTTATTTCTTCGAGTTTCTTTTCTTTTTGTTTTACATCGGGTTCGGCTGGGGCATAGATCCTTCTCGACTGAGTGATTCCGCCGATCTGATTGATTTTTTCTTGTGTGGATCTTCCCTAGAACTCACTTTGAAGTAATCATAGGGGACTTGATTTGGGTTAAAACTTGGCACCTTAGGCGGCCGTGGCAATGTAACCTTAGGTAAGGTCGGTAGACAAATGGGCATTCTGGATTGTTTGGAGCTCTGAGGAAGGTCCTCTTGCGATTTCCAGAGTTGGTTGTTCATGTTTCTTCCACTATCGCACGCTGCCATGACTTGAGATGACGGATACGGATACTGGCGAAGAATAGTGTCGGTACCTGTGTGGTAACACTGCGTCCGGATCAGTGTGTAAGGAAATTGTCTTTGAGGGTATTTGGGAGATATATGGACTTCCTTTGAAGTTTGAAATTCAAGACTTACCTCGGACATAGAGTTTGGAGGAAAGCCTTGGATTTGAAAATTCTTGGGAGATTTTCGAAATGACAAGTCCGTAATCTACTTTTGACCAATACCCTTAGAGACGCTGACGGTTTTACGAAGTCTAGCAGATATATGTGCTGAAAGAAGAAGGTTTTTGGGATAGTTGGAGACATATGGACTTCCTTATAAATTCAAATATTCGAGACGTGCCTCGGACATGAAGTCTGGAGGGATTCTCGAATTTTAGTAAATTTACTTGGAGATTTTGGTTGAAAATGATAAGTCCATAGTCTATCTCAACCAATATCCCTAAAGACTCTAATGCATCTTGAAAACTTTGGGTGTTTTAGCAAGTATGAATATAAGGATTCCCCTCGAAAATGTAATGTTTGCCTTAGAATTGTAAATAGGGTTTTGGCTTGACTCTGTTACTGGCTTACTATATGCAGTATGAAGCTATGTTTGGCTGATATAGTTTAATGGATCCCAAATCTTCAGACCTCCGGCCCGTTAGGGAAACCATCGCAGAGTCGGTGATTTGGTTGGGTGTCTCATTTCTTGCTATGGACTTTTTAGGGTCGCATCAGCTTACTGTCGGGCCCCCGGTAGGTTGATTGGGACAGCTTCTATTTTGGGCAGTCATGACCTCCACCCAAAATAGGTAATGATGCAAATGATGTATAGAAAACGTACATATGCAATGTAAGTAAGATTTTTTTTGAAAATGAGGGGAAATCCTTTTTGCAGTTATATCAACAAGTAAGATATAAGCAAAAAAATAGTTTCAGTGCAGCAATTTTTATCAACGCGGAACCTGTTTTAGTTTAGCAACGCGCACTGTAATCTTTTCTAAAAAGAAATAAACACGATGCAAATCAGTAATAACAATAAGCCGAGATTTGATAGATTTCGAAATTCTGGAAAAGATTTATTTTGAAAAAGGTTTCGCAAGCCAAAATCCTCGAAGTCGCCAGCTGTCGCGCCGAGAAATTTTTCCGTCCTTCTCTCGCCTCCCGCACGGCGGGAGCCGTTTTCCGGGACGGAAGAAGATGCGCTGATGGATTTGATTTAAAAATATGGGGGTTTGTTTGAAAATGGATGGCGGCCTGAGTATGCCGATTTTGAATTTTCAAAGTCGCCACTTGGTATTGAGCTCTGTTGTACCAAGTCACCGGAATTTTTGTTGTAAAAAGATGTCATTTTATTTTAGGAAAATGTCTTTTTATTTTGGAAAGGTGTCTTCAAAACCAGAAATCCGAGTTCGGAGATTAAATTACGAATGGGGAAGGTGTTAGGCACCTCACTCGCCCTTTCGGTACTTCTTTTTCAGAAATAAATCTCTTTTCGAATCGAAATCGATTATTTCCTCGGCTAAGAGACATGTAAAATTATTACTGATTGTATGTATGAGATTAAAAGACTCCTGAAAATAGTTGTTGACGGGCAGATTTCGGGCCGGTTTCGGAA